>CAJHUC010000509.1:0-107250 GCA_905146915.1 Ostreobium quekettii | reverse complement strand
CGCGGCGCCAGCCGGAAGTGTGACGCCACCCGGCACTTCACCACCTAAAAACGTGTTCGCAGTGCATTGTCGGGGCATCACACCCGTCGCGCATAACGCACCAAACACGGTTCACTGTGCACTGGGGCGTGAAACTGCGCCGAACACACCCATCTCTGTTCACAGCCCATTGACGCCTCGCCAAAGACGCCCAGTACAGTCGGGGATCCCTCCCGCCGAATCGCCCGGGACCCGGGCCCGAACCGGCCCGGACCGGCCCGGAAAGTACCCCGGCGCGGCCCCCGTGGCCCCCGCTACCCCCCTGACAGACTGCCGCCTTGTGGCGCCCACGGCTGCGCCTGCAGGGCGATCGACGCCGCAGCAGGGCCCCGGGTGGCCCAGGCACCCGGGGACCCGAAAGCGATCGCCCTTGGCGACCGCCCTGAGCCACCCAAGCCGTTGTGGCCACCACAGAAGGCGGCCAAAACCTCCCGAACGCAAAAATTGCTCGACATCGTGCTCGGGATTATAGACATCGCACGGGCATGCGGCCCCAATCCGGCGTGCAGAGGGTCCATTTTCTAAGGCTCGCGACTGGAAGAGCGGCAGGTACGGCTGCGCGGAGAGAACAAGCGGAAAAGGCAGCCCATGAGACACCAAATGCACACCCCAAAATTCACGAATGCGCCGGCTTCCTTCACTGCAGGATGCAGGAGAGCTACGCTGCAGGCCCCCAAGCGCTCCCTGAACGCGGCGCGGGTCAATAATGGCGGGCCGCGGCCGTTCGGCACCACAACTCCAAGCAAAAATCTGCTAGACATCAAGAATCAAAGTCTCCCGGACATGACCGGTGAGCACGACCACGCTCAGATGTGTCCGGGTCCCGAATTGTGAGAGAAGCAGTCTAAACGAAAGCACCAAGGGAGCGACTGGGCCGGGCGTACCATGGGAACTCTTCCATGCTGCTGTTCGTCTGGGGCTGTGCGTACACACGTTGCTGAAACAGAGCGCCGAAGCAAACCCCTGTGTGCTCCTGGTAGTACCTAGAACAAATGAGGAAAGGAGCTTTTCTATTTCCCGGGCTGCCACGAGGTTCGGCACAGCTGCGCTGGTGCCGCTACCGTGCCTTTCCCCCTTGCCCCCTGGCGCACTGTTGCTTTCCGTGAAGCGACGACTGAGGAATAGGTGCGCGCCATGGTCGTGAACTGCTCGGGAGTGAATTGATGAGATCGCAGCCGGAAGATCGCTGTTTCCGTATTGAGAGAATGTGTGCAATTGGTGTGCATATCGGAGCTGCTCCGGTGATTGCCCCTGTTCCTGCACACAGGCGGCAATCGTGGCGCCCGGTCCTGGAGCTTGCAGCTGTCAACAATCTGTTTTGCAAACAGATTGGCTGGCCGCGAAGCGGCGGCCGCGAATGAGGTGCACGTGGACGTCGCGAGCGGCGCAACTAAGGTCGCATTGATGCAGTTGGTTGTTTGAGCAGTGGGTAAAATATACAAGATGTGGGCAGGGGGACGGAGTGGTTCTGCTATTGCTGTGATGCCTGCACACAGTGGGTGATAAAGGCGCCAGGAGCAGGCCCTCGCAGTTGCAACAGATCGATCTTGAGAAGAGGCTGAAGTTGCGGCCAGGCCTCTACAATGCCTTGGCAGGACAGTTCATTTATGCTGTTGTAGTCCCTGCACACAGTGGGTAACAGAGGCGCTAGGAGCAGCCGCTTGCAGTTGTGGCAGTGCCACAATCTTGCAAACAAAGTGACAATTGTGGGCAGTCCTCTACAGCACCGTAGCAGGACAGAGTGGTTCTATTGTTGCTGCGGTGCCAGCACAACGTGGGTAATAGAGACGCCAGGATGGCAGATGTTTGCATCCTCTGCCATACACTTGCCATTTATCCTGTGTTCATTGACATATGCGTGCTGATTGCACTTGCCAGAGACACAACGGCTGGTGCCTTGCAGATTTCACACATCAATCTTGCAAACAGATTTACAGTTGTGGCCAGTCCCCCATAACGCAAACAGCAAATTCACTTTCACCCTGTATACTGCTACACCCAGAATGCCAATGTAATTGGTGGGATGCTGAAGTGTGGCAAAACAAGTGATCACCAATCCAAGCAGGCCGATTGCCCACAAACGAAATGTTGCCCAACACCACCAACATTCTGCAGCTGCCCAATCCTTGTTTGAGAAGATTACTTGCCCTTGTCTAATCTTCCTCTGTTTCCTGGTCTTCCTCCCATGGCTGTTGGCAACAGTCAGATGTTTGCCGTTTTCGTTTCCTGCGATCCCCTTCAGGAAACTTCTCGTCATATCGATTGAGCTTCAGAAAGAATTGATACAACGTGCAGGGCTTGCCATTGGCTCCCCACTGCACTCTTTGCTTCTCAGCCTTGTCAAAAGCGCGTTGTTGGGCTTCTTTATCATTCGCCCCCAACTCCCTACATAATTTACAAATTGAGGGAAATTAGCATCAATGCAGCTGAATATTGAGATTGAAGGACAATCTTCGTGACCAGTGCACTGGTCACGTGTATGTCATACACGTGTATGTCATCTTTCTTGTCATGCTAGTTCTATCGTTGCAGGTTGTTGGGATGGAGTCTATATCAATGCTTATCCCTTATTGTCCCCTCTCTACAGATCTATTTCGGAGCAAGCATCGTGGCCATCAATGCAACTGCTGAAGCTGGAGTGAAGAGGTTTACCTTCATTTGGGTGCATGACTACAAAGCACCAGGTGGGACTGCAGAGCAATTTTCAAGGATAGTGCCCTTGTCGTTCTCATTGAGCCTGGTGTTGCTCAAAGACATTGCACACGTGAAGCGTGCCAAGACTGGGATTGCGCTGTTGAGCGTGGCCCACTGTCCACCCAATGCCAGGCTGTGTAAGGCTGTGCAGGAATGGTGTTGTGTTCAAGACCAACTGGATAATCAACATCTGTGCTTTGTGATGAACAAGGATTAGTGTTGCTCTGCCTAGCCAATGTCCGCTAGGTCAGTTAAAGATACCAAGGTTTAAGGCTCGCACTGTGTGTGGCAATATTGGGAGTTCCGCGTCCTGGATAGTTTGCACATCGCTGTACACAGTTGGCCACAATGGAGGTATTTTCCTTACTTTTGCTCACTGACAAGTCTTGAGAGGTATTCTCCAATGTGACGTCGCCTCATCACAGCAGTCTTCAAACCCTTGTCTTGTCTGTTCCTAGAGGGAGTGCCTGACCTCATGCGGTTTTCCAGCACTTTGAGTGCAGGAAGCAGCCCTTCAGTAGTTGGGATTGCAACATTCCACTCATGCCAAACATCCCGCAGCATCAAATCTATGCGATGGTACAAGTGACACATCACAAACATCAGTACTTGAATACGATTGCAAAGACTGGTAAAGGTAATTTGGTATTAGGAACTCCCATAGTGAATGCAATGCCATTTAGATCATTCGACTGGAATATTTGTGAACAAAGAATAATGAACTGAGTCGTTGCATCTGAATGTTCCAGTCACCATGCACCTTTTAAGTCCCGGAGTTTGGTGATAAGACACAGGGGTGGGAGAGAAAGCAATTCTGACTCCCGTGTAGAGGGCTCTAGGGTCATCTCCTGCTGTGGTGTGGGTGAGGAATTTGGCTCATTGCTTCCTTTCCCCAGGCAGCTCTGCTGCTGGAGACTGTCAATCATGGCCTTCATCTCCTGGTTCTGTTGCCTGATCTCTTGGTATTGCTTCTCCAGAACCCCCCACATTCCAGCAATGGACCTCTGCGTGTTCTTGTACCCTCCTTGCAGAGCTTGAAACATGCGGATGGGTACATTCACATCATGCTGGCCATCATTGTAGGGCATCTGTGCTAGTACCCCATCATGAATGGCTGTGTCCATGTCAGCAGTCCTCCCTGCAGCACCCTCCGCATGCAGATCGTTGCCCTGCAGGTCGCTATTCCCCTTCTCAACCTATGGCCAATGGAACTGCATTTTCACACAAGGAAATGCTCATATGTCCTATTGTAAAAACTGGCATGTTCCAAGTTGGAACTTCTTATTACTGTATCAACTCAAGCATCAAGTTACAGGCGCCTGTGTGATGCTAGGCACAAGCTGCCCATCCCTACACTCCTGATGGGATGGTAAGGAGAGCATACTACATACACCAAGAAAGGAAGCCAAGGAACAAAACGCACCTTTCTCATGTATGAAAAGAACTGACTGCCTTCCACAGGTTCTTTTCTATAGCCCTCAGGAACGTCCATGGAATTGGACACTACCTGCATGTCCAAGAAAATCTGCGACACCCGCTCCTCTTTGTGCAACAATACTTGTGGAGGGCCCATCAAACTATCTGCGATATTGGTGGTCTCCCGTTCTAGATTCCATACCATAGCGCACCATCGTTGGAACGTTTGCCAGTGCTTGTGGAATGGAGCTGATCGGAAGATTGCCAATTCTGGAAATTCTCGAAAGTAATAGGGTGCATCCTGCCAGAAAACCTTTCGCAGGTATACAAAAACCTCATATACATTTTTTGCTGCTGTATCTGCTTGCTTCCCCCGTGACTTGTTTTTCTGCAAGAAAGCCAAGCAATTGGTGTCAAGAGTTCCATACTTAACATAGACACATCGACAAATTCGCAATTGGCACACAACATGCATGCATGTTCCAAATTGTTGCAAGTTGTGCGATTGTGGAAACGCTATACATGTAAAACACAGCTGCCACCACTGTCAAAAGGTTTGCAAGTGGTATCGAATGCAAAAATTGAACAGAATATGTATTTGTTGAATTGTGTGTGCTTACGCTGTGGATCCTCTCGATGAATCCCTTGTCATCAAGGGAAGGAAAAACTGCCCGAGCCATGGCCGTGATGTCATCATCTTTGACTAAAAGGGGATCGATTTGCGCTCTGGTGATAAAATAATCTGATGGCTGTGCAAAACCTGCCATGTTTGCTGTGCACTTGGGGGAGTAAATCTTTGCGTAATGCAAGTTCATCACTTTCTCATTCCAATGGCCCAGATGCTCTGTGTCTTTTGAGCTAACGCCATGCACTTGGGCCCAATATGTCCCAAAGTGCCGGTCATCGTGCATGACACTGGTGCGCCATGTCTTGGACCCCTGCAGCATTTCCTTTTTCTGTTTGTAAACGACGGTGGCTTTCACAGACTCCTTCGGCGATGTGTCTGTTCTAAACAACATGATGTCATACCTGCAGGAAAGGTCATTCTCGTTAGTAACATTCGATTGTGGAATGAAATCACGGCAGTTTTGCAACATGTTGAAGCACAATTGGGGCCTAGTTCACACAGTTGGAGTTATGCACTGCCACTGATCTCACCAATCCTCTTTCCTCCCGTCCAGGTTAGGGAATTTCTCCAGCTGGCAATGCACCCTGGTGGCCAGGTACAAAGCCAAAGATCCTTGGGGACATTGCTGCCAGTCACGATGCCGGGGTGCAGATTGGTAATCTTCAATGCGCTCATCCTATAGAAAAGACAAGCTCAACAGGTAAGATACATTTGTTACGATAAGCACTTGAGCATGGTGCAACTATTGAAGGAAATGAAATTAAGCACCTGGACAGATTTGTGTGGCGAACTCTCAACAATATGGAATTGGCATTTATTTATGCATTGGCAACGTTTGCAACATCGTGCTGCCTACCGACCGGTTCTTCGACTCGCATTGCACAAGGTACAACGCAGTCATGTCCATAGGCCCCAATCCCGGAACTCCTCGGGGGTATGTAAACAACCACATATCACACAAGGCCCATTGAATGCCTTCATCACTTCTGGACACAGAGAATGTTTGCAGCATGGCTTGTGCTCTGTTTCTGATGTCTTTGATATGGCCCCTCTTAAGGCACCAGATGCTTTGTTTCTTTTTGTCTTCAAGGGTCATGTTTGCATGTACAACACGGCGTTGCCGGTCATCACATGCCCTGTGTGGCAAGCACAAAGATTATTTAGCTGTGGGGCCAAGAAACAATTGGTGTTAGGCAAGCACGATGAAATGAGCAAAGTATTCTTTGGTCAGCTAGAATGAAGCAAAATTTGCATGATGTACCATTGCAAGTGGTGTTTTTCCCATTCATACCTTTTTGATGCGAATGGTGCGTTTACACGGACATTTGACTTGTGATCCTTGAGAGTGGGCACATCTGCCAGTTTCGTGACCAAGTCAAGCTGCAGAAGATCGTATTGGGTTATTTGATACCGACCCAAGGCTGACAAGAATTTCTTTGTGTTGTCATATGACAGTTTTGGCGCTGAGATGGCTGTCTTGTGAATGAAGGTGTAGGACACTCTTCCTGCCAGCACGTCAACAATCCATGGTTGACGTCCATCCATCTTGACAACGCCTTCTTGGTAGTCCTCCAAGAAACGGTAAGCTCTGTCGCCGGTCACCAATAGGTGGCCCTCGTTCTTCCACATGACAGGTTGCTTCTCATTGAGCCAGAGCTGTTCACAGTGATAGAACGTGCATGCGTTATGTGATAGCTTGCATTCAGAGTTCCTGACTATCAACTTGACAAGTGAGATATTGCATGTTGTTGTGAACAGTACATGCGCTTTGCGTGTGCCCTGTATTGCCTAGTCATTATTATGGAAGCAATGGAAATGTTTAATACTTGCCAGCAACGTTTTCCAAAACCACTCCATGTTTCCCGGTGTTTTATTGAATCTTGCTAGGCACACCAACACACAACAAGAAGTGGAATGGAATGTGTTGCAAAGTTGAGATTGAGGATGTGCCACTGTGAGTGATTGAAACTGCAGATCAACAAGATGGCAGCATTACGAGGGATTGAAACTGCTGATCAACAGAATGACAATACTGCGAGCGATCGAAACTGCACATCAGCAGGATGGCGGCACTCTGAGTGATTGAAACTTCAGATCAACAACATGGCAACATTGTGAGGGTTTGGAACTGCGGATCAACAGGATGGCGGCACTGTGAGTGATGGAAACTGCAGGTGAAGAGGATGGCAGAACTGCAATTGACTGTCTAAAATGCACATCACACAAGTGCACCGTTTACTGACCAGGTATGCATTCATGACGCGTATGTAGCTCCTCGTTGTTCGCTCACTGTGGTCGTTCTGCCACTTTGCAATTCGTATGCGCAATCGCTCTTCAAGGCCAATGGCAAGTGCACCTTCCTCTTGAGTTTTGCATGTGTCCTGCAGGTTTGTGTAATTTACACCAATGGCAGCACACATTGTACTGAAATCTTCGTTTGCCATTGCGTCCATAAAGCGAGCAGCTATTTTGGGCTTCCCTTTCTTGCCACCTGTTACAAAAACAATTAGAAATAACAGTTGAGACAATCTTTGAGGGTGGCAGTCTATCTTGTTGCCAGGACTGGACAGGGCAGCAGCGGCAATCGCATCTTGCACCACAGTTTAAGTGCAGAAAGACTTACTTTTCTTCTTGTGCTTCGTGGATGTGGATGGCTCCAACTCCTGATCTCCATCCCCATCCGTCTCCTCCTCATCCGACTGTTGCAAGCTGTCTCTTCCAGTCAGGTGCTCCTCTTCGTTTGTCTCTGCTTCAGGACGTTGCTGCTCATGCACCATTAGGTTTTGTTCTGGTCCAAACATACCTATCAGTTCTCAGATTAATGCAAGCATGATGAATGCGACAGAGATGTAGCAATGTGAATTGTGTTGCACTATCTGCAACACATATTTTGCATGACTGGGTGGTTGGAAGATCCATTGTGAGTCAAAGGCTGCATATAGTGTATGAATTCCATCTGACCCGCCGTTTGTGCCCAACTCGTCCACAACTGCAAGAGTGGTGGCTGACTAGGCTGTGAATGGGATCAGAGGTGTATGTGATGGTGTGCATTCTGTCATGTGTATTTTAGGGCTCTGCAATTTGTCAAAAATGCATGTGTATGCCAGTCGTGAGAGGGAAACTCTGTTGACAGCGATAATATTGAACTTCCCCTCCTTTGCTGTACCTGATGTTCTTTTCACCTGTGTATCATGTGTCGATGGATTGAGATGTGGCTACATTTGGGTAGATTGGGTGAACTACTTTCCTGAGTGTTTTTCCCTACGGGCACACCTGGTTGAGTTTATGGGGCTGACACGTTGCACGTCTATGGTTGAAAAGTACACTGCTGTTCATGGAAGTCTAATGATTGTGTGCTGTCATGCAGATCCCATCGCTTGATGAAGGGATCATCATATCTATGATGATGAAGCTTTTCAATGAGCAAAATCCCCGTGCCATGCAGAATGATCATGTGGTGATATATAAAATGGTCAGATTGCTGCATTGGAGTGCATTGGGAATAACACCTGGGTGAAGAACTATGGCATGTTGTCCAGGAAGACGTTACTTGGTTTGGTTCTGTAGATTCGCAATAGAATGCACAGACGCAGTTGCTTTGCAGTCATGTTCAGGAGCACATATCTTTGGCACATACGCATATGTTGCTGCAACGTTGCAGACATATGTCTTGCATGAAAAGGGGTGTCGCACCTGGAGTTGTCACTGCGACCAGGCCTGCTTCCTCCTGCGGTCCTCTGCACTGTGCAGGCTGAGGTCCACTGCTATGTGGCATCTGAGGGTATCTCATGTCTGTGAGGTGGGACCGGTTTGTAACCTGTGTCTGTCCCCCGGCAACCATTTGTGCCAATCTGAAATCGTCAGATACAGGCAATGGATGCCCATCTGCAACTTGATCCCGGGGATCTCCTGCCAGTGGCCGACTGGCACCTGCCACCTGCTACCATCTCAGGCAAAATCAGGAGTTTTTCGCGACTCATGTTCAGGAAATTTGTAAGGCTGGAATTAAAGTTCTCGTCGTTGAGCTGAATGGAATGGGATGTTGCCAGTGTGGTGCAATGAAATACAGAGCAAATGCAATGCGCATTGTTGGGAAGTGTGCACAGAAACAACGTGCTACTGGGTGGCGCAGGTATGCAGGCGGCAGTCAGCAACGTACGCAAATAATACAGAGATAATTATGGCTAGCAAGCAATCGCACATTATCAACAGAACTGCAAACAGTATTGCGGCTGGGCGTCGTGCACAACCTGTGATGTGATGTCATCCTCCTGCAATGCAGCATTGGACATCACGCCAGACAATCCGCTGTCCATCCATGTCTTCTTGAGCCATTCACCCCAAGCAGCCATCTCATGCTCAACGTTGAGCATCATTCGGGCGAACTGTGCCCAATCCATGGCGGTGCCGGAAGCTGCGGCTAGATGTACGTTGGCGCATAGTCTGAAGTAACCCAATTTCCTCTTCACACCCTTTATCTTCTTCTCAGTTCTGTAACCCCTGTATTCAACCTGTTTTTTTGTTTCCTTCTTGTACAGCCCAGTGCTGTCAAGATGGGTCTTGACAGCTGCAAACCATGCAGGATTGGTATTAGCTCCCTGTATTAGGACTGCTTGAATGGCGCACAATTGAAGATTGTACATATAATACGGAGTCCACCTGCTTTGTCGATGCCATGCTCCCTGAAATAGTCATCGACCTGTTGATCGTTAAGTATCCTGCGAAGGCACCAAAACCATTGTTCACTACCTTGCGCCCAGTTGTGAAAGGGATATTGAATCCCCATCACTCTATCACCCCATCACTCCCTCGCGGGGCGCCCTTGTCCGGCGCAACATGTGGTATATGCATTCTGTTGGTTTCGCACCGCATTGTGCGTTGACGACGAGGAAGGAGTTGAAGCGGGAGCGCTGACGCGTGGTGACTGCTTCTGCTCGGAGTAGCGCCATTGTCCGCGCTTTTTGCGTCGCTGTTTCCATGACAGCAGTTGTGCCAGCCTTGCCAGAACAATTGGTAGTTGGCAGCCGCGCAACGCACACATCTGGGTTAATGACTTCAAGGCGATGGGGCCATTCTTGGGTGCTCCTTGGCGATATGGCAGGCTGCCATACGGCAGGCTGCCATATGGCCGGCTGCATTGGGTGTGCAGCCGAGCGGTGTCGCCCACCGGACGCTTTTTTGCGCAAGTGTCACAGACAGGGAAGGACGGTTGCCTACACGCCGAGCAGGTGGAAACGCGATCTGGCATATGGTCGATCGCCAATGGGGCCACCCATTCCTCCAGCCGCAACGATCAGCAACAAAGGCGAGCCGACAACGGACACGCCCAGTGGATCTGAACTGTCTGCGAAGCTTGGAGTGCAAAAACACGTTCCAACACGCTAGCAGCAGAACTACACAACAATCCAGCCAGGTTTCAATCGACACCAATTTGCTGCCCTTCGCCGGGCGGAGATTGACAATGACTTCCAAGCATCGCACCCCGCACGGCGCAGCCGTTTGCCCACCATAAACGGCGCTGGAACCTATTCTTGAGTCTGTGATCGAGGACCGGGGGGGGCCATTCTGGGTGCATCAGGATGGCTGCCCATCATCGGCGGGCAACGGGAGATTGAGCACTGACGCCAAATTGCTGGCCCTCGCTCCAAACAAAACTCGCCAGTGACTTTCGGCCTTGTACTGGACACGCGAAGCAATGCCTGCACGCCATCAGCGACACCGTGACCACGGTCCATGGGCGGGCGTTGATGGCGGGCAGCCAGTTTGCCAGCCCAGTGGCGCCTGCGATCAGCTGAGATTCGTGTTTTTCCACAGCGAAAATGGACGCGCTTGGGGCATTCGGACCGAAATTTTCGCGCGGCGCTACGCGCCGCCCAGGGAGAACGCCAGGGGCACTGCCCGGGGCCGTGCCCCGGGGACGCCGGGGCCTGGCGGAGAAGTATCCCTGGGCCCGGGCACTTTCGCCAGTTGTCACCGGGCCCCTGGCGAGTCTGGAGGTGATTCGCGATTCAGTACATAACACCAATGTACTACACATGTGGTGATTCTATGGGGTGACTCTTGTATGGGGATCACACCCACGCCTCCAAACACGAGCCTGCAGTACATCGGCGCATCACACCAGGATGATGTGAGGGCCCTTGGCCCAAGGTCCGCCGATCCGCTCGAGCGGCATCAGGGGGGGGCATACGTTAAATCCGACCCGACCTTTGCTATTAACAGTGGCGGCGCCCGCATAATGGCCCGATACGGTGGGCGCATGTACGGTCGCCTGCCAGGCCCACGCGCAAACTTTTGAAGTCGTTGGGCGCCCAACGTCGAGCGGCAAACTGGGGGACGTGGGGCTGGCACTGGGGGGCGTGGGGTCGGCCCGGGCATCACTCGCACAGAACGCCCCATTGCGTCTCCGACGGCGGCGGCAGGGAACAACCAACGGCGCCGAGGCCCCCCAAGGACCCCATGGCGGACGCGAGCAATCTACCGTAAAGCCCATGCGCGCAAGGCGGGCAATTGGGCCTTCACAGCCGGGCAAGCTCGATCACCAGGAGCCGCGCCGGCGCTCCCGGCGACCAGCCAACGGCTTCCTCGGACGTCGATTGACCCATGCGCACGGCGACCTCCACCCCTCCAGGGATCCCTTTACAACACATTTCCATCTCTCCTCCCCACTTCCCCAGCCCACACTCCCACCCACCGCCCCCACCTGCAAAATCGAAAGACGCACTAATCTGCCAAGGGAATAAAAAGGGAGAGGACGCGCTCCGCGGCTGCTGCAGAGCGGTCGACCGCCTGATCGGCTCCCAGCCACGGGCCTATGCTCCATCCCACACGCCGGGCCACCCAAGGGGCCCTGACCCGCGCTCCTGCCCGCCAACCCAAGGTCTGGCTGGCCAGGACGCTCGGCACTGGATGCATGCGACCGCCACCGCCCAGCCCCGCATCGCACGGATCCCCATCTGCCAGCCGGCAGGCTCCCGAGGATCTCCGCAGCGAATTGCCCCGGCGGTGCTCGCTCGACACGCCGAAGAGCACCGCGCTGCTCGGCAGTGATGCCGGCCCTGTGCCGCAAACGCCGCTTCGTGCACCCCGTGCAGCCCGCGGGATCGTGGACCACCAGCCGGGGGAGGGGCAAAACGTGCCCCTAGGGGCGGCGCTGCAGGTCAAATTAAGGCCCCTGGTGGGTAGTGCGGCACACCGAAGGGCTGGGGAAAAAATTGGGCGTTGGGGGAGGGAGAGCGGAGGGATGGGGGATGCAGGGGGACGAGCCAAGAGGGGAAGGGGAAGGGACGGAGGAGTGGGGTGGGCGAGCCCCGGGCGAGCAAGCCGTGTGGGGTGTGGGGTGATGCAGGGCAGGGCGTGCTGCCTGTGTCACACCCGTAGTCGTTTGTATTGAGTCGCCGACCCTTCCGGCCATTCGGTGGCGAATGCCGATCCAACCCCCAGCCCCCCCTAGCGATCTTCGACCCCAAACGGGGGGGAAGTGGCGTGTTTATAGCGCAGCTGACCGGCCCCAGGGCATGACCCTTCGCTGGTTGTTCAGCCGGCGCCTTGTCGGCGGTCGGGGGGGGGGTGGCTGCAGTCCATCCGCGGTCTGTTCACCCCTCCAATCCAAACCCCACCCCACCCGGCGATCTTCGGCGCCAAACGCCGCGAACCACCGCCTTTGGGGCTGCTGATCAGCGGGTGGGGTGGAGTGCCATCCCGGGGGAGTGGCGTGTTTGATGCCGCGGCTGCCCGGCCTCTGTGCATGCCCTTCGCGCCAGTTTGTCCGTCCGTGGGCTTGTCGGCGGCCGGCTTGCGGCGATCTTGCGCAATGCAGCATGTTGGCAGAGGCCTCTGGGGCCTCGTTTCTGGGGCCGGGGTGCGCGGCGGCGGTCCCCGCCCCACGGGGAGCTCCCCCAGGTGGCCGTTGGACGTTGGGCACCAGCGACTTAGGCGTTTGCGCGTGGGCCCGGCAGGCGACCGTACACGCCCCCACCGTATCGGGCCATTATGTGGACGCCGCCAGTGTTAATAGCAAAGGTCGGGTCGGATTTAACGTATGCCTCAGGGGGGTGCGCCCTGCCCATCCCCACAGCCACCCCGGTCGGCCATCGGGGCACAGTGCCAAGGCACCGCCCCCAGACGCCCGCTCCTTACTAAAAACTCGCGGAGAGACGCTGCGGGGGCGCGGAGGGGATATCCGACAGCACCCGCGCGCCGCTGCTCCGCGCGGGCGCCGCCGTTCGTTCTTTCTGCTCCACGTTTTTTTGCGAGGAGCGGCGCATTGCCGCGGAGCGGGGGTGGGGGCGGCTGGGCTGCCGCGCGGCGGGAGCGGGGAGCGGCGAATTGCGGATCTCGAGGTGCGCATGTGGGTTCACCGCGAAGGCGATAGCATGCGCCCTCCTCGCGCCGGGAAGGCTGGGATGGGTTTAGGCCCGCTTCTCGGCCGCGCCCGCTGCCGACGTGGGGCATGGCGAGGGGAGCGGGGAATCAAACCCGGGAAATTGGGAGATGGAGAGTTTGTCGTTTGGCACATCGGAGGGTGGGCATCTCGGGGAAAGAAGCGCTGCGGAGATTTGGCCGCGGGGGGGCTGCCAGGGGCTGCCAGGGGGGCGGGAGTAGCCGGGGAGGAGTCGGGTTTGTGGGTGAAGATCAGCGCAGGTGGCGCGATCGGGTGGGAACGGAACGGGAGCAAGCCCTGGCGCGGGCGCTGGGGCTGCGTGTTGTTGCCGCTGCCGGGCATCTGGCGAATCTTTCCACCTGAGGCCCCGGGGTTCGTAGACGATCTGGCAAGACATGGCCGGCTGCGGGCCCGCCTTCTGGATTGGATCCCAGGGCGCTGCGCCGTCGACGGTGAAATTGGCCGGAAGGCGCGGATTGGGGATGCCGTGCCGTGCGAGATTTGAACTGCGGGCTGTGCCGTGCGCACGCGGGGCGCCGGGGTTGGGAAGCAGGTCGCCCCATCTCCATCCCGGATGCGAATCTGCGGGGCGCAGTCGTGTTTTGCGGCGGGGCCCCGCTGCCGACCTGCGCTTCGAACGGTTCCGGGCGCCTCCGCGTAGGATTTGATTGGCTGTCCGCGATCGCGGAGCACAATCTGCACGGGCTGGCGTCCTCGACCTGCAGCGCAGATGCAAGAACCTGGTGCGAGGAGCGGTGCAGAGAATTGTGAAGGGAAAGGGCGGCATGCCGCGGGCGGTCGTTACGGACGGGGCGCTTGCGTGGACGGCCTGTTGGCGAAAGGGCGCATTTTGCGCTGACACGCGGGGAACCTCTGTGATTAGGGGCGTTGCCGCGGGCATTAAAGTTGTGGTGGGAATCCCTCCTGCCGGCGCTGGCGCACGCCACAGGAAAGCACTTGCCGGAGCGCCCTGCCCTGTTTCTCTCGACTGGGCCGAGAGAAGGGGTGGTGGCTGTTGGGGCCAGTTTCACGCGCGCTGGTGCGGCGTTGCCTTCCGTGGTCCATTTTTGGAAAACCCAGGCCGTTTGGACGAGTGCGTCGAGTTAGGCCGCACCCGCTGCATTTCGTTCAGACAGCCGTCCGCGGCTGTTCGTTCCCTTCGTGGCGCAATGCTTGAAGCTCCACTCCGTGGAGTGCCCACACGGATTGTGTCAGCTCGAATTCCGGTATGAGGGGCTTTCCCTGTCGGTTACGTCCACTCGAGCTGAGATGTACCCCGAGCCCAAAGGGCCATGCAAGATGGAACACCAATGGGCATGCCTAGATTGACAGCTGTGTGTTTTCCTGTTTGGCCCATGACTGACCTGTCATCGCTGGTGGGTGGTCGGTGCAGACTGGGGTGGCCGGCTACGAGAGGAGATACAAAGAGCTGAGGAAGGAACGAGGATCTGACAGGGATTGGTGCTGTGACGTAAGGAAGGCACAGGAGGGAAAATGTTTGGGAAGGTGGTGAATGCTGCCAGAAGGCGGGTTTCATTTAACAGCAGGAAGAAGGAGAAGGGGAAAGGGATCCAGAGCACAGATGGGGTGCTGGAGGTCAACTCATTTGACGACAAATTGTCGAATAAATCGAAGACGAGGTCGGGCGATGCGCCGACGATACCTGTCTTCCACCGCAGGGGATTCTCGCTCCCCTCAGATGCCTTTTATTTTGACCAAAGGCCCGTTTGCATCATACCACCAAAGGGCGTGTCCTCAGAGCTGATACGAGGACTGCAGAGCGGGCACAGGTCGGAACAGAGGCATGCGATACGTTTGCTGCGAGACACACAGGTGGATGTCAAGATGGCGTTTGTGGAGGCCGGGGGAGTGCCGGCGCTAATGGAGCACCTCAAGGTGAAGATTGAACAGGATGCCAACCATGCCAATATCTGGTCAAAGACTTGCCGGAATGCTTTGCCATGGATCTTAACCAACATGATATCCTTCAGTTGCATTCTTCAGAAACGAGAGACTGTTGCCCAATCTTCAGAAGGACAAAAATGGCACTTTGTCTGCATGATTGTTCTGCTCCAGATTCTTGGAACACATTGTCGATTCAAGTGTTGGGCTGTGTTCAGCTTTGTTGGGCTTAACAGTGACTTTCACCTCAGTGGTGTTGATGGGCAGCAACACGATCCTTCCCCTCATATTTTATGTTTCCTGTGAAGATGCATCGGTTTGGGTAAAATCAAACACACTGTTTTGTTGTCAAGGTGACGAGGCCGCTGAAGGAGATGCTGCAATGCCTGGTGGCTTTTCTGCACACAGGGGAGGCCACTGTGCACGACTTGTTCATGGAGCACGGCATAGTGTCCGTGGTAGCTAGGCAACTCACGATGGGCACGAGATCGTGCAGGAAGTGGGCGGCCCGTGCGCTCCCCTACCTTGTGGTCGGCTCCCCCGAGGCACAGGAAGAGGTTCTCCAGGCTGGAGGAGTGGAGGCCCTGGCGGCTATGCTGCACAGCGCCAAGGAGAAGCGCAGGGAAGCAGCTGCAGCCGCGCTCGCTGCCTTGGCCAAAGACAACCCAGCTGTGCAGCGGCAGGTCGCATCGCAGGGGAGACTGGCAGACCTGAGTGCAATGCTGCCAAAAGGAAGGGTAGCAACACGGTGCATGGTGGCAGCCACGCTTGCTAACGTGACTGCCACGGATGCTGCATTCCAAGCCCTCGTGGCAGAATATGGTGGGGAGCACTTGCTGAGGGCATTGAAGGAGGAAGACGAGGCACTGAGAGGGGAAGCCCTGCGGGCGCTGGCATGCATAACTGCAGTTCCAGAGGGCCAGAAGATCATTCTGGAGAAGAATGGTGTTCCGGACCTCGTTGAGTTGGTCCAACTTGGGCAGACAGAGCGTGAGGGTTGGGTGCTTGAGGCCATCCTGAATCTGACCAGCAAGGAGGACCCCACTCCCGACGCTGTCAGGGAGGACCTCATTAAACGTCTCCTGAAAGTGCTGCTGGTGGGGACGGCCAGCTGCCGAGAGAAGAGTTTAAGGGTCTTGGCACAGCTCTCCCAGCTGAAAAGCTCCGGCGAGTGGCGCATTGGCGAGGGGCAGCTGATCCCTGTGCTTGTGTCCTTGTTGGTGAGGTCGAGTGGGCCCATCCAGGAAGGGGCTGCCTGTGTGCTGGCAAACATATCAGACGTGTGTGAGAACAGGCGGAAAATATTCGAGGCGGGGGCCATCAAGCCACTGGTGTCGATCCTGGGGTGCACGAACAAGTCGGCACGGCGGTGGGCGGGATACACACTCTCGAAGCTGGCAGGTGCGGAGGATGTAGTGTTGGCCATACTGCACGAGGGGGCTGTGGATTCACTGGTCCGGGTTCTCAGTGAAGGGGGCACTGACGACGAGCGATGGGCCATCGACACTCTGAGTACCATAGCTGAGGCACCCTACCTGTGGGTGAGGGGCCTGATATGCAGCACCGGCAGCATCGAGGTGCTGCTCAACTTTGTTGCATCGGGTTCCACCGAGATGCAGCTCGCGTCTCTGCGCTGCCTTGCAAACATGGTTGATGGCCACTGGGAGAGTCAGCAGATGGTGCTGGGCATCGGCGTCAATCCCCTGATCCGACTGCTGCTGAATGGTGACCCAGCTCTGCAGCGGGCGACGATTCATGTGTTGGCTCGGCTGTCGCACCTGGAGGCATGCAAATGCGACGTTTCAGTAGAGTGGCAGAGCATTCGCACCCTGGGCAGGCTACTGCAGGCAGATGAGCTGATTGTGAGGGAGGATGCTGCTACGGTGCTTGCAGACTTGGCCACCATTCGGGGACCAGCGATGATCATGCAGTCGTGCAACATTCTCGTGCTGTTGATCGAGATGCTGCAGTGTCCAGGGCAGGAGGCCATCCGGCAGGCTGCCAGGGCAATCGGCAACCTGGCAAGGCAGTCTCCACAGGTGGGTTTCCTTTCTCGCTTTTGGGGCGACATTGAAAGTACCAAGAGTTGGCTTTCAGAATGCAGAGAAGCAAGCAATTGTCTTTGAACCAGCAATGTGCTCAGTAGAGAATGATGAAGAATGGATATTATGAATAGTGGAGTGTTTGAACCAAAAGTGTATGCTGCACAGGCGCAAAGGCAGTGCACTGTCCCATTTCAGCAACAGTAGCACAACTATCTCGGTACTGGGCTGGAATCCTTTGATTGCATTTGCCAAATAGCGACAAGCACAGCCCTTGTCTCAGCAAGGCGATTTCACACACGCAGCTGCACACAAAATGTCAGAGCATGTTGTCCACAATAGCGAAGCAGCCAAAGCTACAACAGAGATTCGGATTGTCTCCCTTTGCAGGTCAAGTCTCAAGTTGGGGCCGACACGGAGGCGCTCTCCTGCCTGGCAGATGCCCTGGACGGCTCTGACTTTAGCACGCGGGCCCAGGCAGCCCACGCCCTGGCCTCGGTGATGATCAAGGAGCCCGCCTTCCAGTGCCGCGTTGCACAGCTGGGGGTGGTTCGCCCATTGGTGGACATGCTGCACGTCCCCAACACCGCCTGCAACAGCCAGGCAGCCCGGGCGCTGGCCAACCTCGTAGAGGAACACCACACCAACCAGGTGGCGGTGTCCATGGGGGGTGCGATGGAGCAGTTGCTGCACCTGCTGGCGGACAGCAGCATGGAGGTGAAGCGCAATGCGGCCCATGCCGTGGCCAATCTCACCCACCACAGCACGGCCAACCAGTTGGCGGTCGTCAGGGGCCTGGGGGTGCCCAGCCTGGTGGGCCTCCTCAACGGGGACGACCACGAGGCGAGGAGCCACGCGGTACGCACCTTCGCTAACCTGGCGTCTAGCACCGAGGGGGAGGTGGTCGAATCCCGGCGGGCCGCCATCATGCCGCTGATTTCGATCATCAGCTCATCGGACGACAAGAGCAGGGAGCAGGCTGCACGGGCGCTTGCCAATCTTGCCTGCAGCGAGGCAGAGCAGGAGCTGATCGCAAGGGTGCATGGGATACCCCCACTGGTCCGACTCGTCCAAGCAGGCACCCATGTAGCGCAGGAGCAGGCGGCACGTGCCTTGGCCAACCTGTCCTGCAAGGATGCCAACCTGCCGGCCATCATCAGGCACGATGGGATCCCTGCACTGGTGTCCTTGCTGAGATCGACAAATGGGGCATGCAGGAAGCAGGCTGCTGGCGCGCTGGCCAACCTTGCTTGCAACAATGCTGAGAACTGCACTGCGATGGTCGTGGCTGGGGGCGTGCCTGACCTCGTGGGGCTCCTTTCTAGCGAGTCGGAAGCATGCCGGGAGCAAGCAGTGAGTTTCACGAAAAAGTTCGCAAATGAACTTGCATTGCGGTTCACATTTTGTTGTTGGAACAAAGGACGGAATACATGCCAGGAAGAAGACATGATGCTCTGTGCTAAAATAGTGTTGCCCACACATGATGCATATGGAGATGCCACGCTTAGCGGACAGGATTTGTCCTCAAACAGAGGAAGCACGCCATACTATGGGTGCACCTTTGGGCAGATATCGGCAGCAGTGTTGCATATGACTCAGTAGTCTCTGTGCACAACCGGAATATTGTTCAATGCACAGCAACATTAGCAGCAAGAAAACATGTGCTTAGACAAGGGAGGAGAATGCTTTCTCTGATTCTGATTCTGGAAACCATTTTGACGCAATGCACCCGGGCTCTGTCCACAACAAGCAGCAGGTGGCCAGACCAGAAGAAAATTGGTTGAAATTCCCAATCTGGATCCTGCTCTGCAACACCTCAACTTTCAGTTGCCAACACAGTCAGGATGCTTGCAATTTTGCAAGATCTGCACTTTGCATTGTCTCCGTCTCTGGGGGGCACACATAACGCCGGCATCGTTGTCGAATCTGCGTGTAGCTTGATGCCTAGATGTCGGGCATGCTGCTTAGGATGGCTGACCTCTCCCAAGTGGAGAAACCGATCAGGTTCATGGGAGCTTGTGTTGGCGTTTTCCTATTGGAGTCTGGAACTGGAACGTGCCTTATAACACCTTTACAGGGAAGGTTGGTACACTGAGTGGGTATTTGTTTTTGTTATTGACATGTTTTACTTAGCATTATTCTATTATCTAACCTATTTTGTTTGTTTAGTATTTTGCCTTTTGCCCAGTTGGATCCAAAGGTTGTTTTGGGGCCCCACGCTGTGCTGTGATTGGTTGGCGCAAGGCGCCCAACAAGCCCTTGGATGGGCCAGTGGACGGGCGCAATTGTGTAGGGCCGTGAATGCCAAGCCATATGCCACAGCGCTCAACAGTTGGTCGTATTCTGACAAGCCAGTGTCCGTTGATGCCAGGTGAGGGCTGTGGGCAACCTGGCATGCACGCGTGACAACCAACAGGCCCTCGTCACCGGGGGTGCGGCTGGGAAGCTCATCGAGCTGCTGAACTGCAGAGATGAAAGGGAGAGCTGCAAGCAGCGGGCAGTGCGTGCTCTGGCCAACCTTGCTGCGGACAATGAGGCGAATCAGTTGATCATCGTCCGCGAGGGCGCAGTGCCAGCGCTCCTGCAGATGCTGTCAAAGGGGGAGTGCACCTTCCAGAAGGAAACGAAGAGAGCGTTGATGCTGCTGGCCTGCGGAACGGATATGAAGGTGAACGTCGCAAAGCAGCCCGGTCCAGTGCGGGCTTGGCCCCTTCACTCATCCACTTACATGAGAACACTTGCATCAGAAACAGTTTGGCGTAAGTTTAATATCTGCATGGGTGTATGGAATTAGCTCGCAATGAGCTGGATTTCTTTGAATTTTTTTTGTCCCCTCATTATGATTGGCTCCCTGCAGACTCGATGTGGTGCAGAATGTGTCATTTCCTTCCCACACATATAATTCCACAGGGACTGCTTCACATCACACTGGATGCTGCCATTGTACTGCTCAGACATCACGATGTCACCACGTACCACTGTGTGAGTATGCAAAGGACTGTGGTGGCCTTTTGGCCCTTTGGCAGATAAATTCCCTTGACGTTTGTTTTTGTCAAGTGACTGTGGATTGTGCACGCTTTCGCATCTCCCCACAGCATGTTGCTGAGTTTCATGCACCCTTGCAACAGATGCACTCCTCCGTGGAGGACGTCCAGTCCGCAAGGGCAGAGGTGGTGGCTTCCGTGCTGGGCGTTCGCCTGGGGTCCGACACCGGCGCCTTTGCCAAGATGCACTTCATGGCAGAGGCGGGGGACAACGAGGGCGTGCCTCGCCAGCTGCTGTGCCCCATCACCCACGAGCTCATGGTGGACCCTGTGGTGGCGGAGGACGGCCACACATACGAGAGGTCGGCGATTGTGGAGTGGTTCAGGAACAGGAACTCGTCGCCCATGACAAACGAGCAGCTGAGCACCACGCGTGTGGTCCCCAACGTGCTCCTTCACGCGATCATCTCGGACTTCAACGAATCGAAGCGACAGCAGAACAGAATGTGACGGGGACATTTTATTGGTTCTTTCGTTGTTCCCCCCGGGGGCGTGTGTGTGTGGGGGGGGGGAACGGCTGGGAATTTGACATGTATTTTATTCGCTGCCGACACGCAGGGGTGAGATGGTGGGTGTGGGGCAGTTTGACACGGATGATCACCCAGATTCAGTTTGAACAAAGTTCTGCTTTGAACAAAGTGGGCAGATGGAGCCGCTGCCTGCGCTGCCAGGGTGCTGGCCAACTGGTGGTTGGCTGGCAAGGTTGTTTTGGGGTGGTGGGCGCCCTGTGTGTAGCCCTGCAGTCAGATTGGCTGTGCGTTTGAACAACCATAGGCGGATGTGTTGCTGCTTGTTTTGTGGGAGTGCTGACTGGCAGCTCATTTGTCGGTACAGTCCATTCCCAGGGGGTTTGGGAGAGGGGAATGAGGAATGGGGGGTGGGAGTGGGGGGTTGGGGCGAGGCTGGGCTGCGCCCGTTGTTGGACAGTCGGGCTGCCGACGCCTTCCCCACTTGGCAAGCTACCAGAATTGTCATTTCGTGGCACGCAAGGATAAACAGTGGCTTGACCGCGAAAATAAGCCTTTCTGCCGCAGCGCTCCGGGCGCCGCATTTCGCACCTGCTCTTGCATGCTTCATCTGTGCTGCTCATTTGTTGAACTCTCAAACGAACTTCTCGTTCTCATTCTCAATGATGGATAATGGATAATGGATAACGGTTGTCAACTTGTATGTGTTAGTATTCTTGTACTGTTAGTTCAATTGGCTGAGTCAGCTCTGTGTGGAGGGGCGGCTGGGGAGAGCAGGACGGGTGCGGGTGGCCGGGTGGTCGCTGAGCTGGGGGCAGATTGGTGAGATGGGGAAATGAATTGGAATTTAGTGTATAGCCTGCACCGATCATGCATGGGCTGTGTGTCCAGATGTGCTTCTTTCCGTGGGCATTGTAACTGCAACATTTCAACTTTGAGGAATGTGTGCCCTTGCGACCCATTGGCGACATTTTTGTTTCTTTGAAGTCTATTTTAGAACCCCCCTCTGCTCTGGACTTCGGCCTTGGCGAAGCCGGGGACAGGTCGCTGGGTCATTGGGTGCATATTCCGGCATCAACTGCCAAAGTCGGTCAACCACGCAAGCGTTTTTTTACTCCGAAATCCACTCGAACCCCGGGCCTCGTAGCCTCACAAGGGAAGGGGCTAAGGAGAGGGAGAGACAACGCAACGAGGAATTCGTACAAAAGACCCCACAAACACCAACGAATAGTGTCCCAACTTGAGGCGTGCCTCCAAGGGGATTCTCAATTGCAAAAGGTGGCCGTCTGACATGGCAGCCACCCGGCCGAAAATTCACAAAGCGCCAGGCCTTCGCCTGTCCCCCCTTCCGGCTCGCTTGAATTTGCGTCGAAGGAGACGAATCTGGTGACGTACAGCTCCCCTGTGACCACGCCGCCAGCGATTTCGCCACAGACAATCGGGGACTCCAACGGGCCTCCGGGCCTTGCACGTCCGGGCTCGCGCAGAAATCCAGGTCTTGGATGCGAAACACACGGAAGGCGGCTTTGGTTCTCACAGAATCTCTTGGAACCCCATGCGCTCGAAGGGCGACAATGCAGTGGGCGCGATCTGTCGATATCTGGGCGCAGGAGACCTCAAACTCTTAGCCGCAAAGCCACTCTGGTCGGGCTGCGCCCCGCGGCTTGCGTGCACGGGTCGCACACGTCGATACTGTCAACAGGGTTCTTACAACTTTACGGACTATGGTCCGTCCGTTCAGCCCCTCAGACACTTGGGCACAGCAGCATACGGCCTGCGACCCCCATGCAGCACGGCAACCATTCCCCAAATACCCTAGCCACGTCAGAAAGGGCAGTACAACCCAATCTTATACAATTTCTATCAGGTCACGTCCAAACATGGCTGTTCACATCATTCTCACTCTCCTTGCTCCTCATACTCTACTATTCGTACCACATCTGAACGTGCTTCCGCAAACCTCACAGCATACTCTTCTAATCCTCACATAACCCTCTTGCAGCGCTCAGGTGGCCATCGCTTCACTCCTTCGCCACGTTTCCAGCACACGCCCAGCAACACAATCGAATCTGTGCCGCGACTGAAAGATTCGCAGGAATATTCGCTCGCGCCAACGTTGGCGTTAACGGCTCCGCCTGCCCTTTTCCCGCAATACAATGTACTGCTCACAAATAACGCTGCGACGTCATAGCCACGCCACAAACCAGGTAAATGATATTTCTTGATCGAATTAAAAGACTAATGAACTCACCCAGCGCATCAGCAGCGTTAAAGTCCATAATTTTCATAACCAAAGTCATGACCAGGTCCTTGATGTTTCTGTGCGCAACAGGTCGCGTCCCTATTGGGCTGTCAGACCTTATAGAACCACGTAAATACATCTGTCTAAGGCAGGAAAATTGCAAAGCAATGACACCACACCTCGCCCTAGGCTGCTCCGAATCAATTGTGCACTGATCAACATGAAAATCCACGTCAGCATTGGCGTTTTGGTGCACGGTAATCACTGAGAAATTAAACTTATTCCAGCAAGCATCTTGAGAATTTCTCAATCAATTATAGCAGGACTTCAAATATCCGATTCGCCAACGTATGCAGCATAGGCTCGCAACAGATTTCGCAAAGGTCCAGTCGCACAATGACATTAATCACACAGATTGATCGTCATCTTGCTAGAAGCATAGTAGCATGATAGCATCAATTTAAGTGAGAATGATGTGAACAGCCATGTTTGGACGTGACCTGATAGAAATTGTATAAGATTGGGTTGTGCTGCCCTTTCTGACGTGGCTAGGGTATTTGGGGAATGGCTGCCGTGCTGCGTGGAGGTCGCAGTCAGATGTATTTACGTGGTTCTATCAGGTCTGACGGCCCAATAGGGACGCGACCTGTTGCGCACAGAAACATCAAGGACCTGGTCATGACTTTGGTTATCAAGAATATCAAGAATCGATCAAGAAATTGCGTAGATTGCCTTGCCGATGCCGTAGATTGTTGTAGCACGCATCACCACCTCTCTTGGGCCAGTTCCAGCTGATCACTTTTGATGGCAAACTTGGCCGACATTGGTAAAGTCTTCCCGTCTAGGAAAGCGTTTGAGACGCACAATCTCAGCCCCGCAGCGTCTCACTGGATGGCCACGATTGCTGCCCTGTCTGCCACTGTGAGTAATCCAGTAGCGGTTGAACATTTGGCCCTCCAAAGCCCATCACCTGTCCCCTCAGACCGCTGCTGCGTTGCACCACCACCAGCGCTGCCGCCTCTCACTGTTCGCTCGTTCCACAAGCTGCAATCCCTCACAGTCTTCGAGGCCTCCACCCGGCCAGTGGATCCATAGGCAAAGATTCGCCACAAGTCGCAGCTATCCCACCGACTGCCATCCGTGCTCGCAGCCCCTCGATCCCGATTGCTGGTGCGAGCCAATCGACACGCCAAGCAGCGACCGATCAGCGCAGATCCGTGCTTCCAGCAATGCTGCGTTGTCAAAAGCAGTTTCCGAGTGAGCACGCAGCTTCGCGAGCCAAGCACGCACGTCCAAAGGGGTGGCGCACCAAGCCCAGTGCGGCGCGTCACTTCCTGGGATGAAGACCTTCCTTGGCGTCGGTATCGTCTCCCATAACTTGGCAGAATTATGCCCACATCGAGATACTCATACGCCTTGCCGCATCGCCGTCCCCGTGTTCTTCTTCTATGTCGGAGTTCGTCCCTTTGGAGGAGGCTAAGCCCCTTTTTCACTTTTGTAGATTTTCGCCAATTCCTAGCCACCTTTTCAGGCCCACGGGTCGCCAGCTTGCCATAAATTTCATATCATATATTGGCGACCCGAACACAATTAGAATTTCACTTTGTGACTTCTGGTACCAAGCCTTCCCTTTTATTCTCTGCTCGTCCTGAGGCTGAAGCCACGAAACCTTGATCCGAATTTTCACTTTTGGAGCTGCTCAGTTCTCCGTGGAAGTCAATTTGAATTGAGTCAGATGGATCCAAGCGGCTAAATTTCCGCCTGTGTAACGAACCTCAAACTGCCCTTAGAACGACAAATCTGAGTCACCAAAGCTTCGCAAACTGGAAGCGCCTTCGGCAGCTATTCCTCCTTTTGGATTTTTCCCCATCTTGCGAAATTCCCCTCTTCAGCCTTGAGTGGCACAGTAGTGTGACTGCTGGCAAGACAGCGGCCATTTGGAACATAGACAACCGAACACCTTAGAACAAGATTTCATATCAAAGCCTTGCATCAATCTTCCAAGGAACATTACATCACTGTCCAACACCAGGATTGCCATCCCACAATCGGTCAGCAAGGTGCCGGCGTCCAATCAACTTTCTAGTGTGACTGGCCTGGGCAGCCTCGCCCAAGTGAAGGTGAGTTTGTGGATTGGCTCAAGTGGCATGTCTTCTGGTGCGCTTGGGCTTGGCACTTTTGGTAGCCTATCAAAAGGGGACGTGATGATCGAGGATCAATTGCCACTCACGAACTCTGACGGCTTGGCCCATATTCTAATTGCGACGGGCAAACTTATTGCTCTATCACGGGGGGTATTCTGCTTCTTCAACTCTGCTCGAAAGCCTTGTAAGTGTCACAGGAGACTTTGTTGTGAGGGATGCCTTTCTCCGAAAAGTTTTCTTCCCAAGTTTGATGGATATTGGGGGGTCGTTTGTGCTTGCAGAAAATAGAGTACTATTGCTTGCATTTCCAGATTTGACGAGTGTGTCCTCCAAAGCCGTTGGGGAATGCAAGTCGAAAACATATGGCAATGAATTCAGTGAGACCAATGGTGATAAAACTGTGGAATTCCCTTCCCTCAATGTGACGCGTTTGGTCAGGAACGTGTGCATTCTACATTCTTTGATTCCAACATTAGTAGGATTTGCTATCATTGGATTACTGCTCATTGTACCTCTTCTACTTCTTTACTACCTGGTTTCGAATTTCTTCTTTCCATGCAAGGAGAGGATATCTTTTGAAACAATGAGGGATATGTTTGCATCCCATCTTCTTGGCATGGCAGATGTTCCATCAGATGCGGGCTTCATCATCACTTTTTCTTTCTGTGGGACTCAAAATCATACAAAGGAATGAAAGGTGGTGAGGCAGTGCCAGGGGAATATCATGCTGAACTCCTCGCTATTGGTCGCCTGAGCATTGTGGTTGTAATGTGTCTCAAAAAGTTGTGCGCTCATTTCAATTTACTGGAGATTGAATCTTCAATCTCCAGTAAACTGAAATGAGCCCAGAATTTTTTGAAATTCTTCTTGAAGGAACATTCAGAGCCAGATAAAAACAGTGAAAGACTATCCCTGATTGACCATCTTAGGGAGAGTATGCAATACGTTGACTGCTTCCGTTGTTTCCCGCTCCTTGATGCTGACGTCATCAAACAGCTTCCGTGGGGGAAGGGACTCAAGGTTAAAGGTATTAGATTTGTGGGCAACGCAGGAATTCCAGGTGACAATTTTGCTTGGGCAGCCTACTCGCTCATCTATTTGAAGATTTGTCCAGGTGGCACTTTAAATCGCATTCATTATTGTCGCTTATTGCGATGATGGATGGGCAACAACTAGGGTAATGACATCTTTGACTCTTTCTATGGCAGACTGCATGGTGAAGCTTGTGTTTCCTGTTCTCATCAAATTTTTGGTAGAACGGCAGCATTCCATTGAACACAGCAAAGCCATGGGAAAAAGAAGCCAATGGTGTGGCGGCGTGCTCCCTATCAAGGGAACTTCGATGGGCAAAGATTTGGATAAACAGATTCAATGCGACAGTGTGTGGCATAGTTATGCAATGGTTTCCTTTTGAACGGATATGGTGACATGTTGTTGTGTTAACGGGATTACTACCAAGCTGTCAATTTGGGATACTTGGTGTTGATTTTGCAATTAAATGTTTCTGAGACTCTTGGCCATCTTTTAAACTGCTTTGCACCGAAATGCGTAGACCCTAATGATGCTCAAGTACAACGTGCTCTTAAGCTCAATATTTGTACACATAATTGTGGTAGGGAGCATTGTACATGTGAGGGACAAGGCAGATTCCTCCCAAAAGTCATCCATTGTCACTGAACCGTCAATACAAAATCATCATAACCACAACGCAAAATTTTTGGCAGGGTAGCATACGCAGGGTGTAGAATCTCTTACACCGATTTGTTGACATATTTCAGGTGATACTTGCTCCATTCCATGTTCTGTGTGGCATATTATGCTTGCTATCTCTTCTGGTACTGTAGAGCAGCCAATATGATGGCACGCTGCAGTAGCACACGTGACTGCAATCGCAGTGGTCCATTTGGCCGCCGCGCACAGCGTGCGCAGTAAAATATGATCTTCTGTTCTTGCTGTTCAGATACTTCACATTAACAGACCACGCCCGCAACATTACAGCCACACTTGGAATGCTCGCGTTCTACGTATGGGGCAATGAATGTTTGCTTCAGAACCGCAAGGGCACGCGTTCCACCTTTTTAAGCGTACATGGTGTGGGAATGTGCCTTTGAACACAGCAAGGGGAACTTCTTTTGTTGATACTCGATCGCAACCATTCATTTCGCCCATTCTTCTGTGGCCAAGGGCTGCAAAACAGTGGTTTGCTGACCGCGCATCGATCAAAAAGAAATTTTTGAAAGTTTCTCGATCTTCTGTGCGGATGCCTGCATGCTGCATGCATGTCTGGATGGCATCCAGCGCCGCTGTTTTCATCTGCCACTCTCAAAACGTACAGGAGGGACATTTTTGGGCTGCTCCCCGACGTCGCCATGTCTTGGTGCCTATTTGGAAAACCCAGGCACGGTGCCAAATAAGAGAAGCACTGGAAATGGACACCACGAGAAACTGAACGACGTATTTGGACCAACGGAATGTTCGCAACACCGGGCTTTCCAGAACTGAGATTTTGTGCTGGCGCGCCTCCTGTAATCATTTTTCTACGTAGCAGGTCCCTATTAGACTACGGGGTAGGTACAATGGCAATTGCTGTTGCGGAGCATTGCAGGCTGTGTCCATTCGAGTACATCTGAGCAAATTGGCGCCCATTGGAAGATGCGACAGCTCGAGCAAGTTATCACCGCAGGGAAAGGCCATGGACGGACATCCTTTACTACATTTTCACAAAGAATATATATGCCAGGCATCCACGCCACATTATAACTAAGGTGTTGTGCAGCCCGCACAGTACCATCTTCTGCCCGCATATCTTTCCGTAGTGTCACTAGAAAAAAGGCCTTTCGAATGATATATCAGAAAGATGATGCGCCGTCCTGTGTCGTACTGAAAACATGAGATAACTTATCACAGAAATTTGAAATTATTTGAAGCTTTGGGGTTTGATAACTTCATGAAGACACTTGCAGCAGCTTGAGAACTTATGCTTCAGGGCAAGACAATGTCCTAACTCCTGAGTCTTATCACCCAAGGCATTGGGAATGTCACGGGCTCAGAAATGAGGTTCTGCATAAAATTGAAGCAGCGTGATTGACGTCAGTTTAGGGGACTAATATCCAAAACTTTCGTTTCCACCTTTAGGCGCACGTTGTCCACTTCAAAATCAAAAGAAATCTTATGCATTCACAAGTTCTCTGGCTCACTCTTGTGACCAACGCAAGTCCCTCCCTTGCTCCTGAAGGTATGTGGGTATGATTTCCTTATTCACCACAACGTTGAACGCATTGGGTCGTCATATCCATCAGAATGCAACTCGAGCAGCCATCCGGACCCCATATCCCACTCTGCAGTGTGAGCTGCTGCGCTAACAGTAGCCCAGCATGATAATTGGCGATCTCCGAGTAGGTAAAAGGGCCCAATGAGTCGGCTTGATAGAAAGTAGAAGACATCTATCAGAGCAACAAACTTTGGTCATTGCAGCTTATGGGCCTCATGTGCACCAGCACCAAAATAGCTCATCAACAGCCAAACCCATGGCCAATTATTGTCTTTGCGGATGCAAAACCACAGTTCACAACTAAAGAGCACCGCATCGACAGCAGATATCGAGTCAAAGACACGGCGCATCCTGATTCAAGCTCACCAAAGCGAACCAGAGCATTGAGGCAATAAAGGCTGTTGATTATTCGAGAAGCAGTCCTGGCCGCACCCAACGCACAAAAAATCATACTCGGTTCCAAACGCGGAAGTAATCAACCATGTGAGACGAATAAGTGCACTTGGGCAAGCAGTTGCAAGTGCCGTCCTGCCAGTCGTATATCGCCGTGTTCAATATACAGTTGATGTCCTTGTCGCCAGGCCAGCTGGCCGCAGGGACGTCCTTCTTCCAGATGGTGCGCAGCTTGGCGCCGTTGGCGTAGAAGTGCAGCCCATTGGGCTCACGCAGCACCCCGTAAGTCTGCCAGTCAGTGACCAGCGCCCCGTTGGGCATCGGCACGGGTCCTCCGTATCGATCAATCTGATCCACGTTCTTGCCATTGATCCTGTAGAAGTGATGGATGTTGGTCTTCATGAGACCTGCTCCCTTCGGGTGCCATTCGTTGGGGAAGTGCTCATAGACGTCAATCTCGAACCCACCCTGGCCCGGCAGGTCGGCGTAGAACCAAAACGAGCTCGCCAAGAGCTGCTCGGAGGCCTTGGCGCGCACCTCGTAGTACCCGAGTCCCATCCTCTCCTTGCTGGACACGATCCCAGCGCTGTGGTTGGGGCAATCCTTCGGGCGCACCTCCAACACAAGGTTGCCGTTCTCCGTGTAACCGTTGCTGGGGTCCCACAGGGAACGACGCCGGCCCTTCCAGGCGTTAATGAACCCCTGGTGCCACTTGGTGGGGTCCGGCGGGGTTGCCTGGCCCGGCGACTGGTTGAACTCGTCGCTCACCCCGGCATTGAACATCCAGCCGAATTGCTTTAACACGTTCATTCCCCACTCGTCCAGCATCGGTGCGGGACCGCTGGGCCCAGGCACCACCGGTTGCGGGTAAACTGGCTCAGGGACCACCGGGGTTGGCTGGTATTCGTTCAAGCGGCATTCCTTGTCACCGCAATAGCAGATCCCTCCCAGATAGTTCTTGCAGTCCGTGGCGCCCGCATACTGAGCCTGGCACTCCCATGTGTAGCTGCACTCGCGCTCAGGGCTGAACGTGGGGTTTGGCTCGACTGTGGGGGTTGGCCGGACTGCACACGGTGGGCATGGGCCCCCGCAGTCCACGCCCTCCTCGCCCCGGTTCTGGACGCCATCGTGGCAACTGCACGGATCAGCACCGCAGTAGCAGATGCCCCCCAGGTTGTTCTTGCAGTCGTCGGCGGCGCTGTACATGCCCTGACATTCCCATGTGTAGCTGCACTCGCGCTCAGGGCTGATTGTGAGGGTGGGCTGGACTGTGGGGGTTGGCCGGACTGCACACGGTGGGCATGGGCCCCCGCAGTCCACGCCCTCCTCGCCCCGGTTCTGGACGCCATCGTGGCAACTGCACGGATCAGCACCGCAGTAGCAGATGCCCCCCAGGTTGTTCTTGCAATCGTCGGCGGCGCTGTACATGCCCTGACATTCCCATGTGTAGCTGCACTCCCGCTGGGGGGCGGCCGACGAATACCTGAACAAAGTGCACAACACCGTCGCCAACAGGAGCCACTGGACTCCCTGGAGGGCGAACGTGCCAGCGATGCCTCGCCGAGGAATGCACGCCATTGCCATTATCTGCAACACCACCAGCCCAACAGTCAAGCTCTCCACGAACACTGCTCTGTTCCAAACGCACGCTTCTCCCGCACTGGTATCGGAGGGCACACGAAGTACGCGCACGAGTCCAGCACCTCAACTGACACCCTCCGGCGTGGAAGACGTCTTGAGAGTGCGGACAAACCGCGGTCCCGGAGTTCAGGAACTGGAGTGCGCCAGCCCAGGGCATGGATACACAAGCCAGGGCGACGGGGAGGAGTTACGGGGAGTGTTAGCGGAGCACCAACGCCCAACGACCGCCCAGCGACCGCCAAGGACGCCCTGTTTGTCCGAATTCGACGTTTACGGCATCAGAACATGATCACGCACGACACAACCTGAAACTGGCCCGCATGGGCCTGCCACCCCCCTTAGAGTAGGCAAATTGGCCACTTGCTGCAGGGCTGCAGACATCCATACCAGCAGTTTAGACCCACGAGACGCAAACTCCTAGTCGAAGCCCCAGCTTCCAAGGCCGAGATGCGCCCACTCTTCCTGTTGACCCCCTGCCACTTCTGTTGGTCAGGGGCAAGCCAACACCGACGCATCCCGCAGGGTGGCTGTGGCGCCTGTCGGCGCTCCAGCCCAATTCGGAGTGCAGATTTACTGCAGTCCCAGCGGTCGGTCATCGCAATGACGAGGTCGACACGCCGCGACCCTTGCCCAACGGATCGGTGTGCGGTGCAGCACAGGCCTCACTCACGCCACAAACCCTCCATCGACGCAATTCGCAACTCCTGACGATCGGGGAGACTTCCTCCATTGCTTGCTCCGGGACCATTGACCGCGGCGCTCCCCACTAGTCGCCCACCCTGCCGCGGCACGTTGGAGGTCCCCAAATCACCTCCAGCAGTGCGCGACAAGTTCCACCGCGACCACGCGCTTCCGTCGCTGCTGCACTTGCTCCCGCTGTGCGCAGGTCGTCTTTCCGCATTCCCGGACCTTCCCCGAACACCCATATAGAGAGCGTCGCGAACGATTCCGCTAACATGCGAGAGCTGCACAGCCTCAACGCGATCGCACATTCCGGACGCACCGCGGATTGCACAGGCGAGCACGACAGAAAGAAGCCGGACGAAGAACGTGGCGCCAAGTTGCAAGCGCCGAGCAACGGCATGCTCACCAGAAGCCTTGCGGCGCTGGAGGGCAGCCGGCGATGCCCAGCGGGGCGGTGTCGCCCCTTCCAACCCCACCGCTTGCTTTCTTAACGGCGCTCGGCCAATGTCCAATGTGGCTTTACGTGTGTGCAGTCGAGGTTGCAGTCGCGTGCGCAGTGGTACCTGACCACGATGATTATAACCCGGCCTGCAGCTGTTCTGGAGTCACGGCATTCGGCAACATGCACTGCATGCCACAGGTTCATGCACGGTTTAAGGGAATTTGGAGTACGAAACTACGTTGATGGCCAACCTCTCTGGGCGACGAGGGCACGGCCCCAAACGCCAGTCGCTCTCTGATCTGCTGCGCCCGATGAGCCTTCAAGCGCACTCCAATGCGTAATCCGAGGGTTGAACCCGGGCTGGGGGCGGGGGGTGCCGATGAGTTGCGGGGTGAAAACGCACGCCATGCATCAATGCTCGAATGCATGCAGGCCGTACATTCGCATTGTGAAGGATGCAAAAGGTCACTATCAGCCCTGGCCCGCCTTCTGCCATTCAACCCTTGCATGTCGGCCACCAGTCCCGTCACCACCCAGCGGGTATCACGCACGTTGAAAACGCGTGTCCAGGTCACGCTGCACCCCACGACAATCGGCCACGCCATGGAGGAGTTGCTCGATTGGTGTGCTCTTGCTCCAGAGCGATCCAGCCGCGGATGCTCAGCCGACCATTGACATCAGCGCATGTCAACGCACGGGAGATGCACATCGACCACGCTGACGTCCTGGTCCTTACAACTCCACATGAACATGCATGACACAGAGCGCTGCCCTGGTGGTGTCTAGAATCACGTCGAGCTGCCAACACACTGTTGCACCCCCTCTTGCGACCTGACCTGTTCACGTTTCGACATATTGCCGTGCGTGGGAGTCCGGGATTCTCATGGATGTCAGACCGTGGTCGGCACCATCTCAACGCGATGCCGTGCTCACATGCCTCGAGGGCTGCAAGCGTGTTGCGCCGACTTGTTCTCTATGAAGTCGACGGGTCCCTGAAAGAGATTCTACAACAAAAGGCAAATTGAAGGCCGCAAATCTCATTTTCATCCATCCCTTGGCTAAATTCAGCGGACACACAAGAGCAGCACTGCCCTTTAGTGCATTGTGTCCAACGGTTGTAGGCAGTTATGTTGGACCAACATGCATTTTGCAATGCAGCCACAAATCTAGGTTGTGCAAAACCTCAAAGTCCAACGATCGCCCTCCCGGGCATTCCGCTATCATTAGAGTACCATGGAGCGTACTCAGATCTCCATCCGTTTGCAGTTGTGGTTGTATGCTCGTAGATCAATGAAATGTTTTAAATGAGTCAGATCGGAAAGGTGCACCCGCACTTCATTCGACTTTACACCCCTTCAATTTCGAATTGACTTTCCTAGAAATAAGCCACGGTTTATTACAAAACATTTTCCAACGGTCATTCCCCAAAAGCCAAAAACTGTTGCAAAAATTCCGCATCTGAGTATTCATTGTCAATTAAGCGCCTTTTGCGTCCCTTTTACTGAATTCCGTTTGGTGCGGACCAATTCAAGCAGCTTCCATTTCTGTAAATGACCCTGAACGCAAGCGATATTGGCGACCCGAGCAGAGAGGAATGGGGACAGCGGGGCGCTGCTGGCCCATTATTTTCCAGGATCTCGTTTCAACGCGCGGAAGGGGACGGAGTGTTTTTGGCGATGGGTCCAGTTGTGGTTCGGTTGTATGAATGTGCACACGCAGGTGCGCGGACCCAGTGGAATTTAGGCAACACAATAGGTTCGACCACCAAGTGAAAATTCTGAATCTGTTTTCGGTCAACAGGGAATTGTACCCCACATCACATTCGGCTCACAACCATGCCCGGGATCTGTATTTCTGAGAAACAGGTTTGTTAGCTACATCGTATTCACAGCCTGTATATCCGTATTCCCTATTCCCGATATACGTAGGGTCCATATATATACCTGATACATTCTCCTTCTGACTGAACATTCTGCCCTGCTGCTTGGGACTCCCCTGCAGGAACATTCTGGCCTCTACGAACAATGTTGGCATCTTGCTCTCCTTTTGTTTGGGATCCTACATCGGCTCCTGCTGTAAAAGGATCCTACTATACTTTGCGAGTTGCAGGGGAGTTCCCTCGTTTTCACACATATGTAATACATTTGGAATTCAAAAAAATATAAATAAATATATAAATATATATATATATATATATATATATATTCGTATGTATACCCGTATATCCGTATATATCCGTATTGTCTTAAAATAAGCTATTGAGAAATTTGTATTGGCTGAACAGCCTCATATATGTGCATGGCGCTCTATGGATAAAAGGAACCCGATGCTCTCCAATGTGACCTGAGCAGCTTCAATCAAGGGAAAGGGACATGGCCATCCATGAGAGTATTGTGCTTTTTAGTGGAAGCGACTTAACACGGGTGAATGGAGATTTGATGATCTAGTAGAACGATGAGCTTTACGATATGAATGGCTTGGGAAATCTTGACCAATTGAAAGGTGGGTTTGTGTGTCAATGAGAGTGCCATGCTTTCTTGTGTGAGTGGCTTGAACAGACTAAACCAGATAAAGGGGACCTTGTGGATCAGAGGGAATGCCATGCTTTATAATGTGAGTTGCCTACATAAACACATTATAGTGAATAGAGACTTGTTGTTTGAGCATAATACCGTTGTTTTCAAAATGAGTGGCCTGAATAGCTTCACACAAGTGAATGGGCTATGACAATCCAGGAAAATACCATGCTTTCTATTGTGAATGGTTTAAGTGGGCTCACCCAAGTGAATGGCGACTTGAGGATCCAACATATCCAACATCCGACATGTAACATTCATGGTCTAAACGGCCTCATCAAGTGAATAGATACTTTCTAATAGAGGAAAATGATATTTTTTCAGTATGGATGACCGTAGTCACCTCGCCAAAGTGAATGAGGACTAGTGGATTAGGGTAAATTCCAGGATTTCTGGAATGAACGGCTCGAAAAGTCTTAAACAACCGAATAGAGAATTATGTACATAGGTACATTCTTTCTAATGTGAGCTGTTTGAGAGGTCTCATGCAAGTGAATGGGAGTATGTGGATTGGGTCAAGTGGCCTGCTTTCTTCATGGAAATGACCTAACGAAAGGGGAGAATATAATTGATGCTCAATTGCCACTTAGGAAAATTGAAAACTTTGTCCATATTTGAAAATTCTGTGATCCACAGCAATTGTAGAATGCAAGTTGGAAATAAATTGCAAACTATTTAGTGAAAGCAAGTTTAAAGATTGTCTTTGCTGAAAAGGCTCAATGGATGTCTGTCGATAAGAGTAAATTATGGGTTTGTCAGCGTACTCAGCTTTGACAATATGATATTCGTGAACGGAGAAAAGGACTTTGAGAAAGGCACCATTGTTGGCGGATTGATCATTCTATCCCACCAAAAACTGGCCAAAGTGGGAGGATTTCATTTGGCAGCTGTGATAGGACCAACAAAGATCACATCCAAAGGAGCACGGATGGCTCCCTTTGACACATGTGATCTATATACTCATCATGAAGGAGGCTGCTGCAAAAAGGAGAGCAAAGTTCAGATATCATCAAACTTCGTGACCCCGTTGGCCAGGGATGTGTGCGTTTTAATACAATTGATTCCTGCTTTGTTAGATTTCGCTATCATTGGAATGTCGGCCCTTGTGTCTCTCTTCCTTCTCTATTACCTTGCATTGAGCTTCTCCTGTTTTTGCACACAGAAGGTATCTTTTGAGAAAATGAGGGACAGTTTTGCATACTATCTGCTGGCCATGGTGAATTTGCTCTCAGATGGGGGTTCATGATTACAACTTTCATTTTGTGGGACGCAAAATCACAATCAGGATTGAGAGGCGGTGGTGAGGTGCAAGGGGAATCACATGTCGATTTCCTTGTGATTGGTTACCTGAGGGTTGCAGCGTTTGTGGTGTCTCAATTATTTTTCTGTCATTTCCATTTTGGGGGACCTAAAGATGAAACGCTCAGATCCATATCAGAATGGGAAAACTTATCGCCCATGGAGCACCTAACTGAGCGTATGCAGCATGTAGACTGGCTGTTACTTTTTCCTGGTCTCTTCCATCTTGATGTTGAAGTTATCAAGCACCTGCCATGCGGGCAGAATCTACCATTCGAGTCTTTAGCAATGGTGGGATTCCTGGTGATTATTTTGCATGGGTAGCTCACTTTGCTTCTCTTTTTGAAGACGTGTTCCAGATTGCACCTAAAGTTGCATTTATTGTTGTCACTGAAGAAGATGACGGATGTGCAATAGCTGGGGAAATAGCGTCTATTCCTCTTCCTGTGGCGGACTGCATGATGAAGCTTGTATTTCCTGTTCCTATCAAGTTGCTTATCGGACAGAAGCGCCGCATAAAACATGCCAACGCAATGAGGAAAAGGTGAAAATGGTGTGGTCATTACCTCCCTACCAATAAGCCATTGTCGGAACAGGATTTGACTGATCAGATTCAATGAGATACCGTGTGGCGTAGTTATAGGATGGTTCTTTCTCAACGGATGTAGTCACATGTGTTTGTATTAAAGGGGTCACTGCAGAGTTATCAATCTGGCACTTTTGGTGCAACATTCCAATATTGGAATTAATCCAATTAATTGCATGTTTCCAAGAACTTGGCCATATTTCAAAAGATATGCACAGAAATGTGTGGGCACGTGCGATGCACAACTCTTGAATGTCAGTTGCCTACGTGGTAGAGAACACATGTCGTGTAGGGAAGGGGAAGTATCCATCGAAGGCGCAAATGTTATAAATCAAAGGTAACAGGCACTGGAGATAGCCACAACGCAAGCATAACACAGCAATAGGTCGTTCCGGACCTCTGGCCAGGAGCACAGCGCCACCAGAACAGAAAGAGGATATCATACGTCCACTAGCGTCTGCAGTAATTCCAACAGTACTTCATGAAGATGTTGTCGTTGGCCGTGCCGAACTGAACACATATGATATGACTTACCCCCAAAGCTGTTCAAGTTTCGGGGTGGGAGCACTTGATGAAGTGCTTGCTCCAGCTTGGACTTTTGAGGGTGCTGGATGAGACCATATCCTAGTTTCTGATCATCAAAGTTAAGGGGATGTCGTGAGTTCACAGAATGGCGCATGCGTGCAACTTGAACCAGCGTGATGGAAGTCAGTTTGGTGATTAATGTTCACAACTTTTTGTCCCCCCTTTCGGTTCACAATGCTAAGTTCACAAGACTATCTTTTTGGGCTCACTCTTGTGAACTCCGCAAGTTCTTCCTTTGTTTCTTTGACTAGAGCCAATCCGTTCTTGCGAGATTGTAAAGACATGTGGGCAAGGTGCCCTTTTTCGCTACAACGTGAACGCACTGGGGTCTCCGCATCCATACGTATTCAACTTGAGCAGCCACAGAGGACCCATATTCCACGCTGGGGAGAAGATCCAGGAAGTCGAGTCTTTAGTAGCTACAAGATCAAGAACCATTGATATCTGCAGCCCATGTCCGCCAGGACCAAAATAGCTCATCAACAGCCATCCCAATATTTACATTATTGTCTGTGCGGATGCAAGCCTCAGATCACTACAGACGAGCACCACATCGACAATGGATATCAGGTCAGGGTCACCTCACCCTGGCTCAGGCTCACCAAAGCGAACGAGAGAGCATTGAGATGACAAAAAAATAACTAGTCGAGAAGCGATCTTGGAAGCACCCAGCGCTCAACAATCATCCTCAGTTCCAAGCGCGGAAGTAATCAACCATATAAGACGAATAAGTGCACGTAGGCAAGCAGTTGCAAGTGCCATCCTGCCAGTCGTATATCTCTGTGTCCAATATGCAGTTGATATCCTTGTCGCCGGGCCAGCTGGCCACAGGGACGTCCTTCTTCCAGATGGTGCGCAGCTTGACACCATTGGCATAGAAGTGCAGCCCATTGGGCTCACGCAGCACCCCGTAAGTCTGCCAGTCAGTGACCAGCGCCCCGTTGGGCATCGGCACGGGTCCTCCGTATCGATCAATCTGATCCACGTTCTCGCCATTGATCCTGTAGAAGTGATGGATGTTGGTCTTCATGAGACCTGCTCCCTTCGGGTGCCATTCGTTGGGGAAGTGCTCATAGACGTCAATCTCGAACCCACCCTGGCCCGGCAGGTCGGCATAGAACCAAAAGGAGCTCGCCAAGAGCTGCTCGGAGGCCTTGGCGCGCACCTCGTAGTACCCGAGTCCCATCCTCTCCTTGCTTGACACGATCCCAGCGCTGTGGTTGGGGCAATCCTTCGGGCGCACCTCCAACACAAGGTTGCCGTTCTTCGTGTAACCGTTGCTGGGGTCCCACAGGGAACGACGCCGGCCCTTCCAGGCGTTAATGAACCCCTGGTGCCACTTGGTGGGGTCCGGCGGGGTTGCCTGGCCCGGCGACTGGTTGAACTCGTCGCTCACCCCGGCATTGAACATCCAGCCGAATTGCTTTAACACGTTCATTCCCCACTCGTCCAGCATCGGTGCGGGACCGCTGGGCCCAGGCACCACCGGTTGCGGGTAAACTGGCTCAGGGACCACCGGGGTTGGCTGGTATTCGTTCAAGCGGCATTCCTTGTCACCGCAATAGCAGATCCCTCCCAGATAGTTCTTGCAGTCCGTGGCGCCTGCATATTGAGCCTGGCACTCCCATGTGTAGCTGCACTCGCGCTCAGGGCTGATTGTGAGGGTGGGCTGGACTGTGGGGGTTGGCTCGACTGTGAGAGTTGGCTCGACTGTGGGGGTTGGCCGGACTGCACACGGTGGGCATGGGCCCCCGCAGTCCGCGCCCTCCTCGCCGCGGTTCTGGACGCCATCGTGGCAGCTGCACGGATCAGCACCGCAGTAGCAGATGCCCCCCAGGTTGTTCTTGCAGTCGTCGGCGCCGCTGTACATGCCCTGACATTCCCATGTGTAGCTGCACTCCCGCTGGGGGGCGGCCGACGAATACCTGAACAAAGTGCACAACACCGTCGCCAACAGGAGCCACTGGACTCCCTGGAGGGCGAACGTGCCAGCGGTGCCTCGCCGAGGAATGCACGCCATTGCCATTATCTGCAACACCACCCAACACAGCGTCCCGCCAGTCACAGACTCTCTACAAACACGTGCTCCGTTCCAACCTCATACTTCTCCAGCACTTTTATCACAGGGCACATCAAGTACGAACGCAAGTCCAGCACCTCAACTGACACCCGCCGGTGTGGAAGATGTCTTGAGAGGGTGGACAAACCGCAGTCTCGGAGTTCAGGAACCGGAGTGCGTCAGGACAGAGTTTCGCGAAAGAGGCCAGGGGGAGATGACCGCTGTCAGCGCAGCGCGAACGCCAAGCGAGAGGCACATGGTGAGCGGAACGTCCAACGCGCACCAGGCCCCCCTGTTCCTCCGAATCCGACGTTTCCTGCATCCGCATTATCACCCACAACCCGACTTGACACTTGACCGCATGGGCCATGCACCCCTCTTAGGATAGACAAATTGGCCACTTGCTGTAGGTCTGCAGATATCCCGAGCACCAGCACTAGTGCAGACCCACGCACAGGAGGCGCACACCCCTAGTCGACACCCCAGCTTCCAAGGCCGAGATGCGGCGACTCTTCCTCCTGACCCCCCCGCCACTTCTGTTGATCAGGGGCATGTCAACGCCGATGCATCACGAAGGGCGGCTGTGGCGCCTGTCAGCGGTCCAGCCCAATTCGAAGTGCAGATTTATTGCAGTCCCAGCGGTCTGTCACCACAATGACGAGGTCGCCACGCCGCGCCCCTTGCCAAACGGATCGATGTGCAGTGAAACACAGGCCTCGCTCACACCACAAACCCTCCATCGACGGAATTCACAACTCCTGACGCTCGGGGCGACTTTCCCCACTGCTTGCCTCGCGCCCACAGACCGCGGGTCTCCTGCTAGCCGCCCACCCGCCCACGGTACGTTGGAGGTCCCCAAGTCACCTCCAGCAGTACACTATTCCGCAAGCCCCACCCCGGCCACGCGCTTCCGTCACTGCACTCGCTCCGGTTTGCTCAGCTCGTCTTCCCGCATTCCCGGCCTTTCCCGGACCCCATACAGAGAGCATGGCGATTGATGCCGCTAACATGCGAGAGCTATGCTGCCTCGACGCGGCCGCGCATTCCTCACGGCCCGCGGATTGCACAAGCGAGCACGACGAAGCCAGCCGGACGCAGAAAGTGGTCCCAAGTTCAAACGGCATGCGCACCTGAAAGCCTTGCGGCGCTGCAGGCCAGCCGGATATCCCCAGCGGGGCGCTGTCGCCGCCCCCAACCCCACCGCTTGCTTTTATTGGCGGCGCTCGGCCAATGTCCAATGTGGCCTGACGTGTGTGCGGTCGAGGTCGCCGGGGTGCGCGGGCGCAGCGGGGCCTCTGACATCTGCATGTAGCGGCTTAATGCACGGCTTGTGGTGATCTGCGGTACGGCCGGGTGCGAACATCACGTTGTTGGCCCACCGCTCTGCGCTGCGAGGGCACGGCCCCAGACGCCAGTCGCTCTCTGATCTGCTGAGCCTTCAATCGACCTCCAATGCGTAATCCAAACGTCGTACCTGGGCCGGGGCGCTGGGTACCAACGAGCGGGGGGTTGCAACGCATGCCATGCGCCCGTGCCGCACACGCACCCCTGACATTAGCGTTATGAAGAATGCAACAGGTCACCATCAGCCCTGGCCCGCCTCCGGCCATTCAACCCCTTGCATGTCGGCGACCAGTCCGGACACCGCCCAGCGAACATCACGCATGTCGCACCCCCAAGACAGTCGGCAACGCCGTGGAGGAGGTGCTCCAGCGATGCGTTCATGCTCCGAGCAACCCAGCCGAGCATCAACATCAGCGCATGTCGACACACGGGACATGCGCATCGACAACACTGACGTTCTGGTCATCACGACTCCACGTGCACACAAGCGACACAGAACACTGCCCTGGGCGGTGTCTTGAATCAGGGTGAGCTTCCGAAACACTGTTGGATCCCCTCTTGCGAACTGACCTGTTCACGATTCGGCATATTGCTGGAGAAAGACCTGACTTCCGGCGACGTCGCCGAGGATGGCAACGTGACCCCCGGTGACCATTAGGACAAAAAGGGCCACATAACACGTGTTCAAATGCGTACAAAATTAGACAACTTCGCGGACCAGCTATTATGAAGCGCGTCGGAAGCTCAATGTCTTCGGCTTGTGGCCGTGGGATTGTTTTCCAGACAAAGCTGAATCTGATCGCAAGCAACGTGGCAATCAACAGGTTATGAGTATCCTCAGGGTGCATGTCACAAAAGATCGGACTCGTATAACGGTCCAAGAAAGCGACGGCACAGCTTGTCTTTGTCCCTGATTTATTTAAGATAGGCTCAATCTTACTGATGGGGACTCCCAGCTCCTGGCGAATAAGCCTGCCGCCTTTGTTGACGTTGGCGATGATTTTGGCTCAAATCCCAGTGCAGTGCTGTGCGGATTGCGTTACCAGTAGAAGCATCCTTTTGGTGTGCCATTTGGAAGCTATTGGATGATATCAAAGTTATTTTGATGCCACCACATTCGCTGTGAAGGCTCCGCTTGGTTTTAAATGGCGTCGTAGTTCCCATCGCCAAAATGCTGTGCTCTGGCCACCTGGCCAGGTGGCGCATCATGGTGCACCTGTCGCGGTACTAACCCCGCCCACTCTTCAAGACCCTGAACTACGGTGGTAGAAGTGTAATGAGGGTTTTCTTCTCACAGATGTGAATGCGCTTTGCACTGGCTCCCTAATGGGTTAGCCCAGAGATGGGCTTGTGGGAAAACTTCTTTCGCTTTGATTTCCATCGGAATGCAGTCTCCTAGTTGGGGTGGGCTGCCGGGGCGGCAGAGGGCGCAGGGAGTTTGGATGGCATTGCCGCCTGAAGAAGCAGCGCAGCGATGCGATTTTCAGGTACAGAGCACGCGCTGGTGCACCTGGGCGTCTGCCGCAGCATAAGTTGCCATTGTCCCAGCAGTTTGTGTGGATGTAAGCAAAGTTACAGATAGGAAGGCGGATATGATGCGCCGTTGATCAGCGTAGAGAGCGACAAGTGCAATATCCCTATAAATGGACTAAAAGCTCCTCAGCATCCACATTCAATGCTTGCGAACAGGAAAGATTGCCCTAGTACCAGTGGCGGTGAAGCCAATTGTGATCTGCAGGCCAGTTTCTGGCGTTTACGCATATATTGATGGTGGACATTCAGCAGAAAGCCTGCTGCTAGACAGTGGCGCATTCCGGGCACCGGCCAGCAGAGCAGCAACTGCTGACATGTCTTATACACGCAACGTAAAAATGACACAATGGTCACGGAACATGTTGCTCCTGAACTCAAGAAATCAGGCATCGTGGTAGTCAGATCAGTCTCCAAGCACATCAGTGCTATCGAAGATACCAATGCTCGAAATACCACATCGCAATAAGCCGCCCTGAGTCTCCAACCAGGAACATAGTGTCATCGAGACAGAAACAGAGAAAGTCATACGTCCCACGGGACATTAGTCTTTCCTATGATGCTTCACAAAGATGTTACGCCGGGCTGTGCCGTACTGAGCGCCTGCTATATAACTTAACCCAAAGTAGCACTTGGCTGAAGTTTTGTAAATTTCGGGAGCATTTTATGAAGTATTTGCGCCAGCTTCAGGCCTTGGGCATGCTTGGACCTTAAGTTTGCACTTTTGCTTTTGCAATTTTACACATGAAAATGTGCATTTGCAAAATGGGCTATTTTGCGGCTGTATTGACGTATTTTTGCGGCTCACTGGGAGACCCAAATCACTTGATGAAGTCGCAAACAATGATCAGCTACACGCCTCTCCAAACACCCGCAACACAGCGTCCACCTTACCCTCGGTAAATGCAAAGACGTGGTCGGACGAAAGATCGTTTTCTGCCCACTCCAGGCCGCCTAGCTGCCACTCCACGGACTCTCTGAATCTGCATGTACTGTCTTTACGCACACAAAAGTCAAATTTACATATTCTTACGCGTGTTTACGCGAAAGAAAATAGATGTTATTTTTAAGCGTAAATATGCACAAATGTTTAGCGTTTACGCCGTTAAGACCAAGCGTGGCTTTGGGGTTCTGCTTGAGGCAGTATCGTAGTTAATGACGTTAATCACTCAAGGCATTGGGCGTACTATGAACTCCTAAATGCAGTTATGCCTAAAACTTAATGCAGCATGACGGACATCATATTAGAGATTTCATGTCCAGATCTTTTCCCTTCCCTTTTTTGGCTCATCCTCTCAATTTTACAAGACTTTCTTTCCGGGATCACTCTTGCGAATTCCGCAAGTTCTTCCCATGTCTCTCTGACACAACGCTAATCTTCGCTTACAATGTACGGGTGCAAGGTGTCCTTGTCCACTACAACGTTGAAGGCACCCGGGGGTTCTTGTCTTTAGAGTGTTGGTACCTGGGAAGGAGCCAAGGAAGATAAAATAGCGACCTTCGCGTGAGGGAAAAGACCAAGGCAGTCGCGTCGCTAGTGGTAAATATATCCATCTGGCCAAGAAAATTAGTAATTGCAACTTTGTTAGAACTGCCGTTAGTCATGAGCACCAGTACATCAAAGGCGGGCTCACGACCGACATAGGGCAGCTGATTGGGCCACTATCAAACAACCATTCAGGGTGAAGATGACAAGAGAAGAAAAGCGAGCGAAGAAAAGGACAGACATACGTCGCATAAAATGAACAAGGGAGAGCTGTTAAGTGAACGGCATATTAAGAAAACATCAGAGGCTTGCTGTGCCTTTATGGTTTATTGTGCCCAACATGCTGCCAGGGCGATGGCTGTAGGAGAAAGACCAAGGAAACAATGAGGCGAGCCACAATCCCTCAATGGCTGCCCAGCTCTGGATGTGCTGAAGGGCATTGATAACGCCTGACCGGAGCTCGGCAGTTCATAAGCGTGACCGCTGGAAGCTTTTGAGAAAGCGATGTATTCTGTTCCACGAAAAGGCAGCTTTAGAAGACTGGATTTGGTGGACACGAACGTTTCCATTTTAAAGCGGATCCGAGGGCTTGCGCTTGACGGCTGCTTGGATGTTGGGCCTTGTAATTGTAATCTACATAAGACCCTGACCAAGAAAGGACAACCAGCTGCGTGCATGGATAGACCGCCTTGAAACGCTCAGCCAAGGCATGTCGACGAGACACATGGGCACGAACTAGATAAGAAGAGTATGCATAAGAAGACCTGTCGTAGATTAATAGATGAACAGAAGTCGATTTCGCTAATATGTGAGGTGAAATCAATGTCACCCTACAATGAGTGATGGAAGGTAGTAAAATACTTCCTCCGTCCCAAATTAATTGTCATCTATGAATTCGGGGCGTTACATATCCACGTTAACCATGTCATTTTTCAATTAATTTTTTTCCCAAAGTTGTGCTTGTGTCTTGGGAGTATGCTGTCAAAATTTCAAGCTAATCCATTAAGTATTGAGGATTTAGCGGTACTTTGTAGCAAGGGGTCTCCAGCCAGAAAACGGCCGGTTTGGGGCCTCGTGGCACGAATGGCCAGTTTTTCGCGATGGTAAGGGGCACGCCTTCGCGACGGCGAAGCAAGGCCGCCTATAAAGAACTGGCCACACCGCTCAGACTAAAGGTGGGGGCGGTCCTTATGAAGAGGCAGGGCAACAGAAAACGGGCTCCCAAGGGCCTGATCGACGAACTGGCCGTGGCGTATGGCTGCGATACGAGAACGATCCAACGAATTGGAAGAGCATTTCCGACCTAGATCTCTAAGCCAGGTGCTTTGGATCTCCATCGCCGCCATCAAGCCAACTGCGGGAGGCCCTCCAAGACTTACAAAGAGGTGCGAGAGAAGGTATTGAGCGTCAGCCCGGCTAGGCGCTGGACAATCCGGGCAATGGCCTTGAGGACAGGAATGGCAAGATTGACGATTTTTTGGAATCTGAAAGGGTTGGGGGCAAGAAGGACTGTTCGATGGATAAATCCTTGTCTTTCTCAAGAGCAGAGAGTGGCAAGGTTGTGATGGATTGTAGAGTACATGCGTAAAGTTGGGCGCAAGTGGCAATTTGTGGATTTTGCGAACACGATCCACATCGACGAAAAGTGGTTTTATGTGATAAAAGATGCTCAAAAAGTTTGGGTGCTGCCAGAGGATGGGCGTGTGGATGCTCCAAAAGCACAAAGCAAGACTTTTTTGAATAAATTCATGTTTCTAGCTACCGTGGGGCGGCCCCATAGGCGGCCAAACAGGTCCCACTTTAGTGGGCTTGTTGGAATATGGCCCTTTGCAAAGGAGGGCGTTGCGGTTCGATCTAGCAAGAATCGAGCTGTAGATGAGGTAGAATTGAAGCTGGTTTCAGTTGATGGGGATGCGTGGAGGGATTTTATGGTGGAAAAAGTCTTCCCCGCTATCAGAAGTGCATACAAGCACTTGAAAGCGCAAGTTGTTATCCAAGTGGATGGGGCCAAGGCACACACCAAATCATCGATCCAAGCATCAGTTGAGGCCGAATGCTCCAAGCAAGGGTGTGACATTACTTTGAAGTGGCAGCCATCCCAGAGTCCGGACTTCAACGTCTTGGACCTTGGGTTTTTTCACTCATTGCAAGTCCGTGCATCGGAGATCAAAGATGGCGGGGATCTCCAAGACATCGTCAATTCTATGACAACGGCGTTCTACGATCAAGATACAGATACACTTGAGCGTGTCTGGCAAGCTCTCTTCCACACGATGGACGCCGTGCTTCATTGTGATGGCGGCAACGACTATGCCTTGCCGCATGCATGGACAGGGGCAGCCCAGATGCGCGGAGATCTTCCGTGGACGTGGAATATGAATGCATATATTTTGGACCGGGCAAGGGCTTTTTCAGGGGCCCCTCAAAGGGGGTAGTGCTGAACATTTTTTTTGAAAACTGGTAGTTAAGGGTTTTGGGACCCAATCTTTTTGATTCTGACCTTGTTTTGTAATTTTAAGACAATCTTTGTAACGAATTTTGTCTTTCAAATAGACGACAATTAACTTGGGACGGAGGAAGTATACCAGTGCTTTTGGCACGTGTTTTTACAACACAGACCTTGGCAGAATCGGCGAGTATTTCATCATCAACAATGACAGCAGAGCTGCCAGGTGTTTTGATGTTTGTTTTGGGCGCACTTCTCTTCTTGTGAATTCCTCTTTGCCTAGCAGCGCAGCTCTTTATCTTGCTGGGCAGTGGAGAAGCGCATATTGATTGGAAACATTTGGCTGTGTGGGTGGTTCATGTCACTTTAATCAGTACATTTTCGGTTGCAACATACGTGAGGGCTTATAGTTCGATATTTCAGTCTTATCAACTCGAAATGCTAATGCACAAAAGTAAGCATCTATTCTCTTTTGTATGCTTCCTCTGTCCGGAATTGAATGAAAAATTTTGTTGGGAGGCTGCAATCGTGTAAGGTGCTTGTTTGTCTTTTTTGAAAATGCAGCTACAACACCTTATGTACATGTGTCGTTTTTTGCCAAAAGTTAGAAGTGATGGTTAAGCACAGCGCGTTCGGCAATGCATGGAACCTGCGCTACTTCAGTCCAGAATTTAGATGCCCCCAGGGCATCCCCCGCCCGCCAAAAAATAGGTTCCCGGTTCCGGGATGGCCCAACACACGGCTGCGGCCCCTCTTGGTAGACTTCAGGGCACTGGGAGGGTCGAGCGTCCAGCCTCGTTCAGGCTCTGACGCAACGATCGGCACCCATCGCGATGGACAGCCGGTGTAGATTGCAGATGCTTGTGCATCTTACCATCGCGGAATTGTGGAAGCCCCCGCCATTTTCCACGGCGATGCGACGACGTATCTGGGATCTGCCATTGCCAGCAGGTCTTTTGGCGTCCGAAGGCTAACCGTGGAACAGCTGCGTGCGCCAAACGCTCCCCTTTCGTTCGGATCTCTAATCGATGGCCTGGTTGGTGCACGCAACGCTCCTCACAAGATAACATCAAACCCGCCAAGCGCAACCGATGGAAGGTGTGGATGCTCCATCGGAGACCCAAATTGGTGTATGGTGGTGCTCTTGCGTTCCGCAAAGGAGAAGTCAAACATATGTTGCAATGGCATCTGGCAAAGCGGCGTGAACCGTAAACGAAACGCTCCTTGCGCCGGATGCCTGGGTCAGTCGCGTCCAGCGATCTTTTTGTTGCTGTGAGTCGAGTTGACAACCATATTATTCCAAACTTTCTGTGGTGGCCTGAACGCTCGCAAACACTCTCCCCAAGGCGGCCGCCCCTTGTGAAAACACCCTTATTGTGCAGTTCGCCGATTTCGGCGTTTCCGATCCAAAACTGAAATGTTCAAAAGGCCATCAAAACCACGGTCGCGATCCGCGATCGAGACGTACGGATCTTGGCTCCACGGCTTCTGTGCCTCGACAGGAAGGCCTCCGACCTGCCGCCACAACGGCAACCGGAACATTGACTCTGCGACGCGCACTGACAGTCGCACAGCGACCTGGTCTAGGGGCCGGGTTGGGTGGGTGGGTGGGGAGGCACCAGCGTGAGAAATCTGGAGTCGTTAGAAAAGTCATGTGGGCTCAAAATACTGGGGTATGAGCTGTACTTATCCTTTCCTTACAAATTTGATAGGATGTACTTCCTCCGTCCCAGATTAATTGTCGTCTATTTGAAAAGCTAAATTTTTTATGAGGACAGCCTCAGAATTTGACAAAAAGTTCAAAATCGAAGAGATTGCATCTCGAAACCCTTTACTTTCGATTTTCAAGGAGAAAAAGGGCGACCTGACTCTTTTGCGCGCAAGGCGAAGGTAAATTTTGGTCATTTTTGACCCCAAATATTGAGATTTGCTTTGTAAAAGAGCCTTGATACAAAGTGCGGCAAAATGTTCAATACTTAATGGATAGACTTTAAGGGTGTGGATGGCGCAATGGAAGAATCTGGAGAGGAAACTTCTGGGGAGGTGGGTGTGGCAAGTGGGCGCATCAGTGTTGTTCCTGGTACAAGTGTGGCCACTGCTAGTGCGACCCGGCAAGGACCATTAGTAGCATGAGCATGGGCATCAGCATGAATCCAAACACTGTGCTTATATTTGCATACTACGTCGATTATAGCATCTGTATATCCACCATATTTTTTATCCCAAATGCATTACATATGTCTGAGAACGAGGAAACTCCCCTGCAACTCTCAAAGTACGGTAGGATTCTTTTCCAGCAGAAGCCGATGTGGGATCCCAATCAAAAGCAAAGCAAGGTACCAACATATCAACTATATGTATATTTACATGCAGATGTATGTGGTATACACATATACACATGCCTGCGTTGATATCTGTATATCGAGCATTTGTCTTGCATGTAAGCGCAAGGACAGGTTGTTGTCGTACTTTGGCGCTAGCAATCTGTGTGGACCTCCGATAGTTGTGAACACAATTATAGGTTTTTGGGATTGAACGAATTCGTGCATGCACCCTTGTCAGACACTACTTCGGCAGTGTCTGCAATGCCCAGGGGCTGGGTTTTGTTTTGTGGTATTGACAGAAACTGTGGTCAGGGAATCAGCAGTACTGCCTGTACTGTTCAGGGCCAGATGGAATGTGGAGGGTAACTTGGAATGTGGAGGAGTGAGCACATTTATGGGGTGTGGGGATGGGTGGTGGGGGCCTTTGAACCGTGAACTGAATGAGAGTCGATTCGAAACTCGGTTATTGCGTATGTGCATATATAAATTGAGTAAAGTCGAATACTGAATTGTCACACACAAGGGACAAAATCACTGCCTCCCAACCTAGCGGGTGACATGATGCACTGCCAACACCAGGGAAATGTCTGCATTCGTTTTTCTACTTAGTATTGGTGTCATAGCTTTGTTGATTGTGGCATTAAGTTGTTCCCGTATTTCCCAAATCCAGTGCCAGTATGCCGGAAAGGAAGCAAAGGAGCTGCCGAGAGGAAAACGGAGATGTCAGTCCTTTGTATCAGTGTGGTAATCCTAGGCTGTTACTTTCCTGACGCCAATGCCCCACAGACTGCCAGAATCCACTCGATGTTGTCCTGGACTGAGCTGAATCGATTCAGCTCAGGGGATATCCCCTGGCAACATCCATCTAACAAATGCAATCACAGTCCAATGCCGCTTCTCGATGTCCTTCACGTGTTGTCCTCGGAACATTCTTGCAACATTGTTGACAGCAATGTCAATCCATTCACGCATGTTGTTGGTGTAAGTTTAGTGGAGTGCCATCAGATAGTCTGTTTGTCCGCAGCACGACGTGTCCCGCCAAGAATGCCCATCCAATGAGATTATGGGATGGGAAGGCACCCACAGTGACAGTTACATAGCTGTTCCCAGGCATTGGAGGTCCCAGACAGCCCTGATCCAGGTAAGCAAGTCGCACGGTCGAATTCACTCACGTGGGTTCGGATTTTGTGGACAGGGCAAACGCAGACGGCCAGGGCCAGGGTCAGGTTTAGTCATTTTGGTGCTGAAATTCGTCAGTGCGCGTCAATTTCGATTGGTTTGTGCAGGATCTAGTCAACTTGGATCAAGTGTGCTTCATCTTGAATCGATGAAGTGATATTCCAGTGGTTTGTCCGCTGATTGTGTGCCTGTGCCCTGTAAACATGAAACAGTGCCTTTTGTTCATGCCCTTTTAATGCTTGACTGAAGCGTTTCTGCCAGTTTGAGGGGAAGGAAAGCTGGGAGGAGTGGCTAGGCTCTCGGTGGGGTTGTGTGGGATCAAGGCTCGACAGCCAGTAAAATTGGCCCCATTTTCTGACTTTACAGGGCATGCTGATTATTTCTTCTCACGCATGATGTAGCTAGTTATTCACAGGGAACGGCGATATCACCATATTCCTTCACATTCTTTGTTTAGGCAGTCTGTCTCATTGGTTGCTGACTTGGAGTTGAACTGTCGGCAGATTGTCGGATGGATCCTTGCCAGAGGGGAGCGATGGCTACCAAAGGTGGACCGGAGGAGAGTGGCAGAGGTACACGATGGTCTTGTTCTGAATTAGTTGGAAGTAGTTAGTGCAGTGGGCAACAAGTTCCCTTAGTGTTTGTCACGTACACTCATAGTTGTAGTTTTGTTTTGAAAATGTGTTTCAGCGCTCGCGATCGTACTGCACGGCTGAGGGCCGCATTTGCCAGTAGTACTCACGCTCCTCCATTAATGGGACGTTCTTCTTATCGTGGTGGCACATCCCCACCAGTGTTGACTTGGAAATGTACTTTTGTTGCGCTTGTCTTCATATGGCAGATCTCCGCCTGTTGTGCAATGTCACGTACTCTGTACCTGCGCAATTGCTTCTAATTCCCGGCCAGAAGTGAACACACCATTGTGCAGATAGGTTTTGAATCGCTCAGGCCCCAACATAGTGCAGCGCATCTATTGCTGTTGCGATTTGTGCTGTTGGCAGTGCTGACAAGAAGTGTTTGTCCATGGCGCGTCTCCTTGGCCCATATTCAACGACATGTTCACAACAGCTGAACGTTCGTTTATAGCAACGGGGTTATTTGCTGCTCGGCACAACGAACCATCGCTACAAGGTGCTGTACAGGATCTACGGGTAATGCCGATGGTAGCGCCCCCAAATGCGGTTGCTGCTGTGCGAGCTCTGATTGTCAGATGCTCTACAGTATACTAGCAGTATCAAGTGAGCACGGTCCACACTTCAGTGGGCGCAAGCGTTCTTTTGGCGGCATTTGCAGCGGAGTTCTCTCAAAGCAACCGCCCCGGGCGGTGCAGTGTGGGAGTATCCAATTACCACCACACATAATGCGAATGTCGTAAATGACAAATACATGGTTTCGGTACCACATATAATGCACACATCATAGATAGCATGCCTATGCCAAATATTGACACCTGGCCGTGGCTCAGTCCCTGGTAGGCTTGTCTGTTTCCTGGGCAACAGCTGTGCTTCATATACTGCTCACCTGATGGTTGGTGAGTCGTAGCTGCCCATTAGAATTGTGCGACATGCAAAACAAGTGTTGTGATTATCGGGCGCTCGTCGGATATTATCTCTTGAGTGTGGATCAGTGCTTAATGAGCACAACCGTTTGTTTAGGCAACGTGGCCAACGTGATGGGCACGAAGAAAGTGACCCAGACGACGTGCACATCAGAGACGCCACGGGACACGGAGGCAGGCGCGAGGAGTTGGATATGGCAAGGCCTCCCTGGCGGCAAGGGGCCGTGCCGGCGCCACAAAGCAAACTTCCACAGGGTGCAAATGGGGGGGGGCTGGTGGTCTGGCAAGATTGGCCCAGGGGTGACGCTGAACGAAAGTAGGCATTCTTGGATTTCTTTCGAACTGCTGCCTTGCTAGGTGTGGTGATTTCTTATCTGTTGGCTACTGTTCCTGTTGCACTGGGAGATTCATTCGATGATCTGCATGGAAAAGAGCGGCGTCTGGCGAAGAGTTTTTGAGAGCGGGGGCTCCACTGTATGGCATCTTTAACCATACGAGGGCAGTATTCGAGCCACTGACAGGTCAGCATGGGAGGAGGCCGTAAGAAGATGGCCCGGCAGGTCAGGTGCTTTTGGAGCCGGACAGATTGGAGCATTTGTTAGACAGATTGGAGCGTTTGTTAGTTTGCTGCAGATTCAGCCTGGGAGCGGGGAAATGAGACTGGATGTTGGCTGGTGGCAAGTACCCCCGGCTATCAGCGACGATTGGCCACTAGCTGTGCAGGGACTGGCTTCCAATCTCTCTAAACAGAGCAAGTTTGGGACGCGCAGCATTCGATGCAGCATTTGTATCACAGCAATGCCACTCGGCCCTTTTCTGAAGTTGCCGCATCTTCGACGGATCCGAGGACCTGAATTCGTTGAGCGCCGGCTCACAAACCGAGTCGCATGCGCCATCAGCGGAGCGACACAAGTGAGCACGGTCCACACTTCAGTGGGCGCAAGTGTTCTTTTGGCGGCATTTGCAGCGGAGTTCAAACCGAATCGCATGCGCCATCAGCGGAGCAGCGCAGTGGCTTCAACCGTTGCCAGACCGCAATAGCGTGCAATACCAAGCCACGTCACTAGGAAAAAAGGGTCAAATAATACTTTTGCGAGCACACATAAAACACACCATCAAAGATTTGCACGCTAAGAACACAAAAATAACACAAACCCGTACACTTTGCACACGTTTGAGCACGTGTTATTTGGCCCTTTTTTTCCTAGTGCGTACAACATACACGCTTTGTCCAATGCTCCCTGCCAGGCATGGTGATGCGGCTGTCGGCATGGTAATTCGCGATGGGAGGTATCAAGCGCCCAGATGTGATTTTGAAAGCGCCGACGGAGAGCGATTTGCACACCAATGCTCAATGACGCAGTTTGCGGTTGATTCTCGGAAGCGCTGGTGCTGGCGATCACAGCTCTCGTCTGCTGTCCTTGTGCAGACAGCGTGGCACCTGGGACCGCATAATCCTGGTCAAAGCCATCCAGAATCCTTTACAAACCCCAAAGCCCTACATGGGCACCGACACTCATACATTGCAGCAAACGCATAACGACCAGGTTAGCTCGCAATAAGCCCTACCCCAGCACACAGAGCTCCCGATCAAATACCAGTTTATTACAACCCAAAAGTGGAACCCGTTACTCTGCTGTTGATCTTCCGACCAACCGATATCACACCCAGCTCCCCCAGTGGGATCGGTATACGTGGCTACAGTCTTGAAAGACCGCTGCCGGGCACAAAAGTTTCCGCATGCATGGCACACCACAAAGCCATCGTGGCCAGCCCTTCAGATGTACAACAACACGCCATGGGCGACATCCCCTCTCAGTAGTTTACATCGACACCGACGAGAGCCGCATTCCCCATGCACCCCGGCTCCGCCCCCCAGCAGACAGTGAATGAAAAGAAGCCAGTATTCTCGCACTTAAATGCCCACAGGCCCCTTGGCCTGGCAACTGCCACCCTCGTGGCTCTGCTGCGGAAGACCCTGGACTAGAATGTGCATGGACCATTCGCCGACAAATTCATCGTAAGATGAAGTGGAGTCGCATTCCGCCAAGGACGGCGTGACAAACCGAGTTACTCAAATTTGCGTGGCCGTCGCGAGAGCTCACCCACTCCCTATTCACTCGCTCCATGACGCAGCAACACCTCAGCAACACTTTTGTTCCAATAGAACACGGATTCAGCGTCCAGCTGAAGCGCGGTCTTCCCTTCCTGTCAATCAAAACAACACGAACATTGTTAGGAATTAATTCGGCACAGTTTCTAGAAATGGACGCTACGCGTTGCGCAATCTATGATTCTGGGGGAGAAATCGGGAACTATGGAAATTCCGACTTGGAACAAAGCCGGAGTCTATGATGAGTGTGAAACAAATTTGACCAAACGAACGAATTCCTCAAGTGTAAAGGACGTTGACGTGCACAACTGAATTCGACTTGCATGGCGCCATTCTGTGAGGGGCTGGAAAGGGACAGTCCCTTCTCCAAGCCAAGTATTTTCAGGGCAGCGGTGGGCATCCGAAACGCAGTGTATGGGAGCGGTGATGGCAAAGCCAAAATTAGTAATGAACTGAGACGCAATGAACAGGGAAATGAGATCTGTAGAACAAACTGCTTCATCGGGGTACAAACACAGGTTTGCGCGAACGAGCTCATAGCATAGTACTTTCGCAAACAGCCACGAGTTCGCCCAGAACTGCATTTCGCTGCCAATACGCTGCGGGCTTGAGACCAGGATCGAGGACGGAAGGCGACAAGCAAAGTCGACGACCTGTCATGATTTCGATTCCATTTCACAATGTGTGCGGGACAGAATCTCCACTTCGACGCCACACCTTGTTCTTGTGGTTGACGTCTGCGCCAGCAGCCAAGAGCTTTTCTATGACAACACCAAGACGATATTGGGCGGCAATCAGCAGCGCGGTGTTGCCCTCCTGTGCACAGTACAGGAACGCGAGTTTGTGATGCAACAACGTGGCCTCCACATTCAAATGCTCCCGCAAGCAGCTGCAATTCCGAGCCGCAGCAACGTGTGCTGGTCATCACTTTTTTCCGCTGTGCGATGCGCTCCCCTGCTTTCCCTTGCCCCGGCTTTTCCCCCATAGTGGCAATTGCGCCCAGTTCTCATGGCCCCAAATGGCAGTTCTCCAGTGCGGCGATTCGTGCCTCCGGCGCCGCCACACGACGCACGACGATTCGAAAGGCCTTACAATTGACGCAGGAACCGCTGCGCCCGCGGGAGCTGCGCTTTCCAGAAGCCCTTGGGGTGTGGCGCGGATTCACCTAACGGATTTCGTGCTTTGCTGCGATCCCGGCCAAGTTTGGAGCCAGCCAATGCGCTACTGTATCCGAGGGTCCTCTTCGTAACACTATTACGTTTTCAATACTTCTAGAGATAAAAAGTCCAGTGTTACACTTGATGCGGCAGGGCTCTAATATTCTGCACCATTCTGCACCATTATGTACTCAAGACGCGCTCGTTCCTATTTATTCCTATTTGCTATCTTCGTTTCTATGACCAATATTTCCTCCAGTCCTGCCATTCTGTTGCGACACGGGAGTCCCATTTTCTGCAGCCGTCTGCGGCATTTCACTCGCGATGGTTTGGCAGGCATGAGCACAGATGCGGCATATAATTGCCCTGAAAATAAGACACGATCTCATGCTGACGCTTGATTTCAGCATAAATTAAATCCACAAACACTTCCTTCAATGACAGCCCGATATCGACATTCTTGCGATATTGGCCATCGGCTCAGACTACGCAACGTCCTCTTGTGCAAGGGCGACACGGCCCCAGCTATGTGCAGCACAATTTCGACAGCACGATTTCCCGCGCAGGATGGGTCACATGAGCCGTTGGAGCCTGTCACTGTGCGGACAGGGCTGGCGGAAGTGGTACATTGTGTTGTTGTTTTGCACGACAACGCCTACTTGTTTCCGTTTCCATTTCCACGGAGTGGAGGGAGTCTTCCGTCATAGCTTGCGGAAATCAAGCATAACTGCATTGTACTTGCATTCATCCGATTTGCGTTTGCGACATCATCATACGTATATTACATGCTACTTACTGTCAGCTACTCGTAGATTACCACATGTGAAATAAGGCAATCGCGCGTGCATTATAAGCAGGGAGATACGTTCCTAATCACAACGATAACAGCGCATTGGGCAAGGGTGTTGCCCCTGATGATGGCGGCGGTACATTGACAGTGGCAAGTCTGCCAAAAAGATTGCTCTGGCACAATCAATACAAAATACATAAAGAGCTGTGCCAATGTTTGAGTGGCGCACATTCGCACAGCGCAATGGCAGCAGCGTCGTTAGAACAAGGGAGCAAAATGAAATCACTGAGACTCCAGACTTGGTGACAGACTCTAATCAGAGCCATCGGGTCACTCTTGCTTTCAATTGCCGTGGGATCTCACTTTGCTTGTAACAGGGCAGGCGGAAGTGATACACTGTGTCGTTGTATTCCACTATAACATCTATTTTTTTTCATTTCCATTTCCACGGGGTGGAGGAAATCTTCGGTCATGGCTTGCGGAAATCAAGCACAACTGCATTGTATTTGCATTCTTCCTATTTGCCTTCGCGAACATCATCATGCGTTTATTACATGCTACTTACTGTCAACTACTCGCAGGTTACCGCATGTGAAGCAATTGCGCGTCCTTACAAACAGGAGGAATCGCAATTAGAATAGCGCATTGGGCAAGCGTGTCGCCGCTGACAATGGCGGCGGTACATCGACAGTGGCAAGTTTACCAAAATGACTGTTCTGGCACAGTAAATACAAAATCCATAAAGTACTAAGCCAATTTTTTGAATGGCATGCATTTGCACTACATATATTTGACTATATATATTATTGCAAAACGGACCAACCAGCCACCAGACTCTCCTGTCGTTTACCTAAATTTAAAACTGTTTACACAGCAGCCAAGTACACAGCCGTCAAATGCACAGTAGTAATACATAACATGTATGAAATGCATTTCGCCGCCAATACGCTGCGGCCTTCAAACCAGGATCAAGAACGGAAGGGAACGAGCAAAATCGACGAACTGTCATGACTTCGATTCCCCTGCTTTTCCTACATCGGCTTTCACGCCGTAGTGTCAATCGCGCCCAGTTCTCACGGCCCCAAATGGCAGTTTTCCAGTGCGGCGAATCGTGCCTCCAGCGCCGCCACACGACACACGACGATTCGAGAGGCCTTACCATCGACGCAGGAACCGCTGCACCCGTGGGAGCTGCGCTTTCCAGAAGCCCTTGGGGAGTGGCGCGGTTTCACCCACGGATTTTGTGCCTCGCTGCGATCCCGGCCAAGTTTGGAGCCAGCCAATGCGCTACTGCATCCAAGGGTCCTCTTCGCAACACTGTTACGTTTTCAATACTTCTAGAGATTAAAAGCCTTGAGGCGTGACGCTCGATGCGGCAGGGCTCTAACAGAGCACGATTCTGTATTCAGAACGTGTTCGTTCCTATTTGTTTAATAATTGCTAAATATTAGCACAAATAGTTAGTAACCAAGTCATAATATTTAATATACTTATCTATTTAATCCTAATTGCTATCTTCGTGTCCGCTTCTACAACCAATGCTTCATCCAGTCCTGCCATTTGTTGCGACACGGTAGTCCCATTTTCTGCAGCCGTCTGTGGCATTTCGTTCGCGACGGTTTGGCACACATGAGCACAGATGCGGCATACAATTGCCCTGAAAATGAGACGCGATCTCATGCCGATGCTTGACTTAGGCATGAATTAAGTCAACAAACATTTCCTTCAATGACAGCCCGACATCGGCCTTTTTGCGATATTGGCCATCGGCTCAGAATACGCAACGTCCTCTTGTGCAAGCGCGACACGCCGCAGCTGTGTGCAGCACAATTTCGACAGCACGATTTCCCGTGCAGGACGGGTCACGAGCCGTTGGTGCCTACCACTGTGCGGACACGGCTGGCGGAAGTGGTACATTGACAGTGGCAAGTCTACCATAAAGATTGTTCTTGCACAATCAATACACAATCTATAAAGTGCTAAGCCAATTGCAGAGAGGCGTACATTTGTACAGCACAATGGCAGCTGCGTAGTTGGAACAAGGGAACAGAACGAAATCACTGAGACTCCAAACTCAGCGACAGATTCTAATCAGATCAATCGAGTCACTCTTGTTCCCGACGCTTCTTTCAACTGCTGTGGGAAATTTTGCTTGTCCTGCGTGCGGCCGAAGCTGATGCTAGTGTTAGCTAGTTGTAGATGTTAATCATTATCTGACTTTGATTCTTTAATGAAGGGAAGTCACTGCGAAAGTCGGCGCACAAATGACCTCGCCCGCAACGCCTATCGTCGATAGCAATTGTCATCGCAATTCAGAAAGTGCAAAGGACAGCATTGGGAAGGCACTTTAAATTTCGTATTCCATATCCAAGAGTTCGACGTGAAGCGCCATTGGAGCGCACATTGACTGGTTGGTTTATTGCGCACAGCCCTATTAGTTTGCTTGCCATGTCCTCTCTATTCTGTGTTGTCTTTTTGCCAATCACATTGACCCCAATAGAACTTTGTCCTCTGCAAAGAGTGTTATTTGGTGCTTGTTTTGCCAGTGTTAGCGAATCTAATGAACAGGTTGAAGCCCCTGCTCGTATTGCGATACTCAAGCCAGGTGTGTGCACATCGTCAATCGACGGTCCATTCTGCCCGACGCTGACCCTGTGGGATGGCGCTCTTGCTTGCCATTCACTCTCTGTGTATATGGCAACCAGTGCAAGAGCGATGCGTGAACCCAGGGACCAGTGCAGCACGCGCGAGGATCAACGCCAACGGCCGCCGAGGTCATTCATGGCTGTGAGGCGACGGGGCTGGGATGCAGGGGGGGGATGTCGCAGGGCTGGAGGGAGGCAAGACGCAGGCGGGGTATTGGAAGCGACGTGGCACTTCAATACCACACTTTGCCGCACCCAACAACACAAGATTTCTGACAGAAAAGCCGACGCACCTTGTCCTGGCAGCCGACGTCCGCTCCGCTGTCCAGAAGCTTGTTGGCAACGGCAGCATGACCGCAATGAGCGGATAGCGACTCCGCCGACACACTCACCCCAACGGCGTGGCGTTTGTGATACGATCCAGCACGCATGAGCATGAGCGCCACAATGGCCGCCGCGCCTTGTGGCCGTGAGTCGACCACGACGCTGGGACGTGGTGACGGGGTGGTGAGGTGCAGGTGCTGTCCGTAGACCGTTGGCCAATTTCGACCAGCGCCGCTAGAGGCCTACTGACCATTTTGTGGGGCAGGACCCTTGAAGGAAAGGAGGACGCCAAAGACGGCGTCGTTCGTATCTGACAAAGAGACAACGCGGACACCGCTTCCTGTCGTCAACTGCCGCCACCCAGGTGTCTGTTAACCGAGCGTCGACCAATGCCGGGCTGTCAACGGTACTGTACGGACGCATACGGTTGCGTACGTACACGTACAGACGCGTGGGTGCATGTGTGTACACTGTGCGGATGTGTGCACGCACGGCCGCGTCTGTTTACTGTACATGTTGCGTGTGCTGGACTTGTGCACTTGCGGCAGGACGGCCACGCACAGCAAACGCCGCCTCCTACAGGGAACTTCGATGTCATAACTTGGTACATCGCTGGGCGGCGCCCTGGGCGCTCACCATCGAGTCCCCATAATCATCGCCAATGCCCCAAGGCCGTGAGACGACGAGACTGGAAAGTGGGGACGGGGTGGCGGGGGTGGCGAAGACGAAACCGGACGTACACGTCCTGCAGGACGACTGCGCATACATGTACAGACGTAATACCATTGTCGCACCATAGACTAGTCTATAGACTATAGACTACATATATTATTGCAAAACGGACCAACCAGCCAGCAGACTCTCCTGTCGTTTACCTAAAATTAAAACTGTTTACGTAGCAGCCAACCACACAGCCGTCAAATGCACAGTAGTGATACATAACATGTGTGAAATGCATTTTGCCGCCAACACGCTGCGACCTTGAAACCAGGATCAAGAACGGAAGGGAACGAGCAAAATCGACGAACTGTCATGACTCCCGATTCCCCTGCTTTCCCTACCCCGGCTTTCAAGCCGTAGTGGCAATCGAGCCCAGTTCTCATGACCCCAAATGGCAGTTTTCCAGTGCGGCGAATCGTGCCTCCAGCGACGCGACTCCTGCCTCCAGCGCCGCCACACGACGCACGACGATTCGAGAGGCCTTACCATCGACGCAGGAACCGCTGCACCCAGGGGAGCTGCGCTTTCCAGAAGCCCTTGGGGAGTGGCGCGGTTTCACCCACGGATTTCGTGCCTCGCTGCGATCCCGGCCAAGTTTGGAGCCAGCCAATGCGCTACTGCATCCAAGGGTCCTCTTCGCAACACTGTTACGTTTTCAATACTTCTAGAGATTAAAAGCCTTGAGGCGTGACGCTCGATGCGGCAGGGCTCTAACAGAGCACGATTCTGTATTCAGAACGTGTTCGTTCCTATTTGTTTAATAATTGCTAAATATTAGCACAAATAGTTAGTAACCAAGTCATAATATTTAATATACTTATCTATTTAATCCTAATTGCTATCTTCGTGTCCGCTTCTACAACCAATGCTTCATCCAGTCCTGCCATTTGTTGCGACACGGTAGTCCCATTTTCTGCAGCCGCCTGTGGCATTTCGTTCGCGACGGTTTGGCACACATGAGCACAGATGCGGCATACAATTGCCCTGAAAATGAGACGCGATCTCATGCCGATGCTTGACTTAGGCATGAATTAAGTCAACAAACATTTCCTTCAATGACAGCCCGACATCGGCCTTTTTGCGATATTGGCCATCGGCTCAGAATACGCAACGTCCTCTTGTGCAAGCGCGACACGCCGCAGCTGTGTGCAGCACAATTTCGACAGCACGATTTCCCGTGCAGGACGGGTCACGAGCCGTTGGTGCCTACCACTGTGCGGACACGGCTGGCGGAAGTGGTACATTGACAGTGGCAAGTCTACCATAAAGATTGTTCTTGCACAATCAATACACAATCTATAAAGTGCTAAGCCAATTGCAGAGAGGCGTACATTTGTACAGCACAATGGCAGCTGCGTAGTTGGAACAAGGGAACAGAACGAAATCACTGAGACTCCAAACTCAGCGACAGATTCTAATCAGATCAATCGAGTCACTCTTGTTCCCGACGCTTCTTTCAACTGCTGTGGGAAATTTTGCTTGTCCTGCGTGCGGCCGAAGCTGATGCTAGTGTTAGCTAGTTGCAGATGTTGTTCATTATCTGACTTTAATTCTTCAATGAAGGGAAGTCACTGCGAAAGTCGGCGCACAAATGACCTCGCCCGCAACGCCTATCGTCGATAGCAATTGTCATCGCAATTCAGAAAGTGCAAAGGACAGCATTGGGAAGGCACCTTAAATTTCGTATTCCGTATCCAAGAATTCGACGTGAAGCGCCATTGGAGCGCACATTGACTGGTTGGTTCATTGTGCACAGCCCTATTAGTTTGCTTGCCATGTCCTCTCTATTCTGTGTTGTCTTTTTGCCAATCACATTGACCCCAATAGAGCTTTGTCCTCTGCAAAAAGTGTTATTTGGTGCTTGTTTTGCCAGTGTTAGCGAGTCTAATGAACAGATTGAAGCCCCTGCTCGTATTGTGATACTCAAGCCAGGTGTGTGCACATCGTCAATCGACGGTCCATTCTGCCCGACGCTGACCCTGTGGGATGGCGCTCTTGCTTGCCATTAACTCTCTGTGTATATGGCAACCAGTGCAAGAGCGATGCGCGAACCCAGGGACCAGTGCAGCACGCGCGAGGATCAACGCCAACGGCCGCCGAGGTCATTCATGGCTGTGAGGCGACGGGGCTGGGATGCAGGGGGGGGATGTCGCAGGGCTGAAGGGAGGCAAGACGCAGGCGGGGTATTGTAAGCGACGTGGCACTTCAATACCACACTTTGCCGCACCCAACAACACAAGATTTCTGACAGAAAAGCCGACGCACCTTGTCCTGGCAGCCGACGTCCGCTCCGCTGTCCAGAAGCTTGTTGGCAACGGCAGCATGATCCCTCTGGGCGGCCCACAACAGCGCGGTGTTTCCCTCCTGCGAATCGACAGACACAAGGATGGCGAGCGTGATGGGCGATTCCACACACTCATCCCGACGGCGTGGCGTTTGTGATACGATCCAGCACGCATGAGCATGAGCGCCACAATGGCCGCCGCGCCTTGTGGCCGTGAGTCGACCACGACGCTGGGACGTGGTGACAGGGTGGTGAGGTGCTGTCCGTAGACCGTTGGCCAATTTCGACCAGCGCCGCTAGAGGCCTACTCACCATTTTGTGGCCACGGACCCTTGAAGGAAAGGAGGACGCCAAAAACGGCGTCGTTCGTATCTGACAAAGAGACAACGCGGACACCGCTTCCTGTCGTCAACTGCCGCCACCCAGGTGTCTGTTAACCGAGCATTGACCAATGCCGGGCTGTCAATGGTACTGTACGGACGCATACGGTTGCGTACGTACACGTATAGACGCGTGGGTGCATGTGTGTACACTGTGCGGATGGTGTGCGCACGGCCGCGTCTGTTTACTGTACATGTTGCGTGTGCTGGACTTGTGCACTTGCGGCAGGACGGCCACGCACAGCAAACGCCGCCTCCTACAGGGAACTTCGATGTCATAACTTGGTACATCGCTGGGCGGCGCCCTGGGCGCTCACCATCGAGTCCCCATAATCATCGCCAATGCCCCAAGGCCGTGAGACGACGAGGCTGGAAAGTGGGGACGGGGTGGCGGGGGTGGCGAAGACGAAACCGGACGTACACGTCCTGCAGGACGACTGCGCATACATGTACAGACGTAATACCATTGTCGCACCATAGACGTCTATAGACTATAGACTACATATATTATTGCAAAACGGACGAACCAGCCAGCAGACTCTCCTGTCGTTTACCAGCAGCAGCCAAGCACTGCGCATAACATGTACAGAACGATAATACTCCGATTTGCTTTCCCTACCCCGGCTTTCAAGCCGTAGTGGCAACCGCGCCCAGTTCTCACGGCCCCAAATGGCAGTTTTCCAGTGCGGCGAATCGTGCCTCCATCGCCGCCACACGACACGCAACGATTCGAGAGGCCTTACCATCGACGCAGGAACCGCTGCACCCGTGGGAGCTGCGCCTTCCAGAGGCCCTTGGGGTGTGGCGCGGATTTTTACAACGGATTTCGTGCTCCCCTGCGATCCCCGCCAAGTTTGGAGCCAGCCAACGCGCTACTGTACCCAAGTGCCCTTTTTGTAACACTGTTACGTTTTCAATACTTCTAGAGATAAAAAGCCGTGAGGCGTGACGCTCGATGCGGCAGGGCTCCAACATAGCACGATTCTGTACTCAAGACGCGTTCGTTCATATTTATATTCCTATTTGCTATCTTCGTTTCTTTAACCAACATTTCCACCAGTCCTGCCATTTGTTTGCAACACGGGGGTCCCATTTTCTGCAGCCGTCTGTGGCATTTCGCTTGCGATGGTTTGGCACGCATGAACACAGATGCGGCATATAGTTGCCCTGAAAATAAGACACCATCTCGTGCTGACGCTTGATTTCAGCATAAATTAAATCAACAAACACTTCCTTCAAAGACAGCCCGGCATCGGCCTTCTTGTGATATCGGCCATCGGCTCAGAACATGAAACGTCCTCTTGTGCGTGGGCGACACGGCCGCAGCTATGTGCAGCACAATTTCGACAGCACGATTTCCCATGCACGACAGGTGACATGAACCGTTGGTGCCTACCATAGTGTGTACAGGGCAGGCGGAAGTGGGACATTGTGTTGTTGTTTTGCACGACAACGTCTACTTGTTTCCAGTTCCATTTCCACGGCGTGGGGGGAGTCTTCCGTCATAGCTTGCGGAAATCAAGCATAACTGCATTTTATTTGCATTCTTCCGATTTGCCTTCGCGACATCATCATACGTATATTACATGCTACTTACTGTCAGCTACTCGTAGATTACCACATGTGAAATAATGCAATCGCGAGTATATTATCAGCCGGAGGAATCGCAATTAGAATAGCGCATTGGGCAAGCGTGTCTCCACTGATAATGGCGGCGGTACATCGACAGTGGCAAGTTTACCAAAATGACCGTTCTGGCACAGTAAATACAAAATCCATAAAGTAGTAAGCCAATTTTTTGAGTGGCATGCATTTGCACTGCACAACGACAGCACAACAGGCACATCACCTTGTCCGTGTGGTCGACGTCTATCCCAAGGGACAACAGCCTCTCCACGATGTCAGTGCTTCCGCCATAGGCGGCCCACAGCAACGCGTTCCTCCCACTCTGCAGGGGAAGAAAATGAATCAATGAGAATACAAATTCGGCCGGAGAGTGGTGCTGGACTTGTGCACTTGCGGCAGGACGGCCACGCACAGCAAACGCCGCCTCCTACGGGGAACTTCGGTGTCATAACTTAGTACGTAGCTGGGCGGCGCCCTGGGCGCTCATCATCGAAGCCCCGTAGTCATCCCCAATGCCCCAAGGCCGTGAGACGACGAGGCTGGAATGTGGGGACGAGGTGGCGGGGGGGGTGGTGAAGACGAAACCGGGCGCACACATCCTGCAGGACGACTGCGCATACATGTACAGACGTAATACCATTGTCGCACCATAGACTAGTCTATAGACTATAGACTACATATATTATTGCAAAACGGACGAACCAGCCAGCAGACTCTCCTGTCGTTTACCTAAATTTAAAACTGTTTACGTAGCAGCCAACCACACAGCCGTCAAATGCACAGTAGTGATACATAATATGTGTGAAATGCATTTTGCCGCCAACACGCTGCGGCCTTGAAACCAGGATCAAGAACGGAAGGGAACGAGCAAAATCGACGAACTGACTCATGACGTCGATTCCCCTGCTTTCCCTACACCGGCTTTCACGCCGTAGTGGCAATCGCGCCCAGTTCTCACGGCCCCAAATGGCGGTTTTCCAGTGCGGCAAATCGTGCCTCCAGCGACGCGTCTCGTGCCTCCAGTGCTGCCACACGACGCACGACGAATCGAGAGGCCTTACCATCGACGCAGGAACCGCTGCACCCATGGGAGCTGCGCTTTCCAGAAGCCCTTGGGGTGTGGCACGGATTCACACAACGGATTTCGTGCTCCCCTGGGATCCCGGCCAAGTTTGGAGCCAGGCAAAGCGCCACTATATCCAAGGGTCCTCTTCGTAACACAGTTACGCTTTCGATACTAATACAGATAAAAGGCCGTGAGGCATGACGCTCGATGCGGCAGGGCTCTAACAGAGCACGATTCTGTATTCATCATCATGATTTTTTACAGAACAAGGCAATGAGGTAGCCGTCAACTTCCTATTTTGCCTGAGCAAAGCAGAGTTGGTGATTGGTTTGTTGGAATTTAAGGAGAATACAAACAAAATATATGATCTATGAAATCTCGATGCCCAAAAGTGATAATCGATGGTAATACATCAAACGAAGTGTGTTCGCAAGCTGTCGAGCTGGAATTGTAGCAAAGAGTACTTTTGCATTGCGACATTGAAAAATACGGGAGTGGCTTCGACGGATGGTGTCATAGGCTTTGTAGTGGAAGAGAAAATGGAGCTCATCTTCAGGTGCCAAGTGGCATAACGGACACAATCGCCTTGAAAATTCTGGAATGGATTGTCTCGCTTGGTGTCGTTGATTCTCGACTTCCAGGAAATGCACCCCACAGCGAAAGCGTAGAAAGAAAGTCCTCAAGGAGATAGGTTGTAAAGTTGGCAGGAATCGTTCATATCGGTAGATTGGCTTAATGTGCTTGTACCAACGCTGAATTCTTGAAGAATGGCTGGTGAAGACATTGGCGATGTGGACGTGTTTGTATATCCGCTGAAAGGATTGTATGTCAACTGGTATAGCCTCCGGGAAACTGAGAGCCGGCCAGAATCGATGGAAGAAGGCAATGATCTGTCCATACCACGAGCGAGGAATGGTAGAGAATTGTTGAAACACGGACTTGAAAATGGCGCCATGAACCCCATGATTCTGTATTCAGGACGTGTTCGTTCCCATTTATTTGGTAATTGTTAAATATTAGTATAAATATTACTTCCTCTGTCCCAAATTAAATGAAACAATCTGTTTGCAGGGCAAGATTTTAACCAACCTCTCCTCGGTTTGGCTTGAAAATTTGACCAGAGCACCACAACTCATGTTGGTACATGCTGCCAAATTTTTGCAAAGAACGGATAAGTATTGCAAAAATGGCAGTACTTTGAACCAGTGCCTTGTTTCTAGAAACTCGAATTTTCTCAGTCTGGCGCTGACCCCGCCAAAAATGGGGTCTCGGAGTGGGGCGTCTTCCTCCCAGCCGCACGGTGCCGGAAGAGCAGAGCTACCAACGCCACTCAGACTCAACGTTGGAATGGCAGTCCTGAGGCTGCAAGGTGGCCAGGATCGAGCAGCCTATTGATCGATCGGCGATGCGGCCGATAGATTCGGGACTAGTCGGCGCACCGTTTGGCGCATTTCCCGGACAATCCGCGAACAGGCAGACAAGGGAGAAGGCATCGATCTTAGCTGCCATCGCAAAGGACATTGTGGGAGAAAGAGGAAACCCTCTAAAGAGTTTGTTCAAGCAATCGAACAGGTCCCACAGTTCCAGCGGACATCTGTTCGGCGGGTCGCTGAATTGACGAGCTCCAACAAGTCAACTCTTCACCGCTTTTTGCAACGAAATAAAGTGTCTAGGAGTGCACTTTGGATCAAGCCCAGCTTGACCCCTGAGCAAAAGCTACAAAGGCTGCAGTTTGTTGTCAATCAAGTCCAGCCGATGGGCCGAAGCTTCGTTTTGGACCCGTGCATCAATTGGGTGCACATCGGCGAAAAGTGGTTTTACGTTCAAATTGATGGCTGGCGGGCGTGGTTGCTGCAGAATGAGACCAAGCAAGGGGCTCCTACAGCTAAAAATAAGAGGTTTATACCCAAGGTTATGTTTCTTGCTGCGGTGGGCCGTCCTCATCAGCGATCTGATGGCACAAAATTCAATGGCCTCTTGGGCATCTGGCCTTTTGTCACTAACAAGATTGCCCAGAGATCGTTGAAAAACCGGGTGCGTGGCGAGCAAGTTCTGGAGTCCGTGAACATGGACGGTGCAGCCTTCCTTGCTATGATGAAAACCAAAGTTTTGCCGGCGATCCGAGCAGCATACTACAGCACCAAGACAAGCATCGTTATTCAAATGGATGGGGCAAAGCCCCACATTGCTGGCAGCATTCAACAGGGGCTTCAAGCGGAATGCTTGAAGGATGGCTACCGTATGAAGATTCAAATCCAGCCACCGCAAAGCCCAGATCTAAACATTTTAGATCTCGGGTTGTTTCATAGCCTCCAGCGGCGGGGTGTCGAGCTGAAGGAGGGGGGCACCTTGAAGGCAATTGTGGACGCCGTCACTTCTGCCTTCGAATCTTACGATCTCGCCACGCTCGAGAATGTTTGGCGGGCCCTGTTTAGCGTCCAGGCCACAGTGCTTGAGCACGAAGGGGGCAACGACTTCGGCGTCCCCCACGAGGGCGGCAGGAACGCCGGAGGGGCAAGAATGATGGCGGGGGCGCGATGCATGAACCGCCGATTACTGTCACGTGGGCGCCAGATTTTGGAGACTTGCAGAATGGACTGAACGACTATTTTTGGTCTCAAAAAAGTTCACACTAGGGGTTTTGGGACCTGGTCTTTTCGAATTTGAATTTTTTTTGACTTTTAACTTGCATATCATGTTGTCAATTACATTTTCCAAATTGTTTCATTTAATTTGGGACAGAGGAAGTAATAACTAAATCATGTTATTTAATCTATTCATTTTTTAATCCTAATTGCTATCGTCGTGTCCGTTTCTACAACAAATACTTCCTCCAGTCCTGCCATTTTATTGCAACATGGGGGTCCCATTTTCTGCAGCCGTCTGTGGCATTTCATTCGCGACAGTTTGGCACACATGAGCACAGATGCGGCATACAATTGCCCTGAAAATGAGACGTGATCTCATGCTGATGCTTGACTCAGGCATGAATTGAATCAACAAACACTTCCTTCAATGACACCCCGGCATCGGCCTTCTTGTGATATCGGCCATCGGCTCAGACTACACAACATCCTCTTGTGCAAGTGCGACATGGCCGCAGCTATGTGCAACACAATTTCGACAACACAATTTCCCGCGCAAGACGGGTCACGAGCCGTTGGTGCCTATCAGTGTGTGGACAGGGCTGGTGCAAGTGGTACATTGTGTTGTTGTTTTTCATGACAACGTTACTTTTTTTTCCATTTCCATTTCCACAGCGTGGAGGCAGTCTTCCATCATAGCTTGCGGAAATCAATCATAACTGTATTGTACTTGCATTCTTCTGATTTGCCTTCGCGACATCGCTACTTATTGTCAGCTACTCATAGATTACCGCATGTGAAACAATGCAATCGCGCGTGCATTCTAAGCAGGGGGATACGTTCCTAATGATGACAGCGCATTAGGCAAGCGTGTCGTCGCTGATGATGGCGTGGTACATTGACAGTGGCATATCTACCATAAAGATTGTTCTGGCACAATCAATACAAAATACATAAAGTGCTATGCCAGTTTTCGACTAGAGTATATTTGTAAAGCACAATGGCAGCTGCGTAGTTGGAATAAGGGAACAAACTTAAATCACTGAGACTCCAAACTCGGCGACAGATTCTAATCACAGCCACCGAGTCACTCTTGTTCCCGACCTGTCTTTCAATTGCCATGGGAGCTCACTCTGGTTGTCCCTGCGTGTGGACGAAGCTGATGCTAGTGTTAGCTAGATGTAGCTATTATTCATTGTCTGACTTTAATTCTTTAACGAAGGCAAGTCACTGTGAAAGTCGGCATGCGAATGACCTCATCGGCAACGCCTCACATCGACCAGCGGACAGGAGCATGAGAATCTCTGGTCATCGCGATTGTCATTGCAATTCAGAAAGTGCAAAGGACAGCATTGGGAAGGCACATTAAATTTCGTATTCCATATCCAAGAATTCGACGTGAAGCGCCATTGGAGCGCACATTGACTGGTTGGCTCATTGTGCACAGCCCTATTAGTTTGCTTGCCATGTCCTCTCTATTCTGTGTTGTCTTTTTGCCAATCACATTGACCCCAATAGAACTTTGTCCTCTGCAAAAAGTGTTATTTGGTGCTTGTTTTGCCAGTGTTAGCGAATCTAATGAACAGATTGAAGCCCCTGCTTGTATTGCGATACTCAAGCCAGGTGTGTGCACATCGTCAATCGATGGTCCATTCTGCCCGATGCTGACCCTGTGGGATGGCGCTCTTGCTTGCCATTCACTCTCTGTGTATATGGCAACCAGTGCAAGAGCGATGCGTGAACCCAGGGACCAGTGCAGCACGCGCGAGGATCAATGCCAACGGCCGCCGAGGTCATTCAAGGCTGTGAGGCGACGGGGCTGGGATGCAGGGGGGATGTCGCAGGGCCGGAGGGAGGCAAGACGCAGGCGGAGTATTGTAAGCGACGTGGCACTTCAATACCACACTTTGCCGCACCCAACAACACAAGATTTCTGACAGAAAAGCCGACGCACCTTGCTCTGGTGCCCGACGTCCGCTCCGCTGTCCAGAAGCTTGTTGGCAACGGCAGCATGACAGTAAAAGGCGGCACACAACAGCGCGGTGTTTCCCTCCTGCGAATCGACAGACACAAGGATGGCGAGCGTGATGGGCGATTCCACACACTCATCCCGACGGCGTGGCATTTGCGATACGATCCAGCACGCATGAGCATGAGCGCCACAATGGCCGCCGCGCCTTGTGGCCGTGAGTCGACCACGACGCTGGGACGTGGTGACGGGGTGGTGAGGTGCAGGTGCTGTCCGTAGACCGTTGGCCAATTTCGACCAGCGCCGCTAGAGGCCTACTCACCATTTTGTGGCCACGGACCCTTGAAGGAAAGGAGGACGCCAAAAACGGCGTCGTTCGTATCTGACAAAGAGACAACGGGGGCAACGCTTCCTGTCGTCAACTGCCGCCACCCAGGTGTCTGTTAACCGAGCATTGACCAATGCCGGGCTGTCAATGGTACTGTACGGACGCATACGGTTGCGTACGTACACGTATAGACGCGTGGGTGCATGTGTGTACACTGTGCGGATGGTGTGCGCACGGGCGCATCTGTTTACTGTACATGTTGCATGTGCTGGACTTGTGCACTTGCGGCAGGATGGCCACGCACAGCAAACGCCGCCTCCTACAGGGAACTTCGATGTCATAACTTGGTACATCGCTGGGCGGCGTCCTGGGCGCTCACCATCGAGTCCCCATAATCACCCCCAATGCCCGGAGGCCGTGAGTCGACGAGGCTGGAAAGTGGGGACGGGGTGGCGGGGGGTGGCAAAGACGAAACCGGACGTACACGTCCTGCAGCACAACTGCGCATACATGTACAGACGTAATACCATTGTCGCACCATAGACTAGTCTATAGACTATAGACTACATATATTATTGCAAAACGGACCAACCAGCCAGCAGACTCTCCTGTCGTTTACCTAAATTTAAAACTGTTTACGTAGCAGCCAATTACACAGCCGTCAAATGCACAGTAGTGATACATAACATGTGTGAAATGCATTTTGCCGCCAACACGCTGCGGCCTTGAAACCAGGATCAAGAACGGAAGGGAACGAGCAAAATCGACGAACTGTCATGACTCCGATTCCCCTGCTTTCCCTACCCCGGCTTTCAAGCCGTAGTGGCAACCGCGCCCAGTTCTCACAGCCCCAAATGGCAGTTTTCCAGTGCGGCGAATCGTGCCTCCATCGCCGCCACACGACACGCAACGATTCGAGAGGCCTTACCATCGACACAGGAACCGCTGCACCCGTGGGAGCTGCGCCTTCCAGAGGCCCTTGGGGTGTGGCGCGGATTTTCACAACGGATTTCGTGCTCCCCTGCGATCCCCGCCAAGTTTGGAGCCAGCCAACGCGCTACTGTACCCAAGTGCCCTTTTTGTAACACTGTTACGTTTTCAATACTTCTAGAGATAAAAAGCCGTGAGGCGTGACGCTCGATGCGGCAGGGCTCCAACATAGCACGATTCTGTACTCAAGACGCGTTCGTTCATATTTATATTCCTATTTGCTATCTTCGTTTCTTTAACCAACATTTCCACCAGTCCTGCCATTTGTTTGCAACACGGGGGTCCCATTTTCTGCAGCCGTCTGTGGCATTTCGCTTGCGATGGTTTGGCACGCATGAACACAGATGCGGCATATAGTTGCCCTGAAAATAAGACACCATCTCGTGCTGACGCTTGATTTCAGCATAAATTAAATCAACAAACACTTCCTTCAATGACACCCCGATATCGGCATTCTTGCGATATCGGCCATTGGCTCAGAACACGAAACGTCCTCTTGTGCGTGGGCGACACGGCCGCAGCTATGTGCAGCACAATTTCGACAGCACGATTTCCCACGCACGACAGGTGACATGAGCCGTTGGTGCCTATCACTCTTCGAACATGGCTGGCCGAATTGGTACATTGTGTTGTTGTTTTGCACGACAACGTCTACATGTTTCCATTTCCATTTCCACGGGGTGGAGGAAATCTTTGGTCATGGCTTGCGGAAATCAAGCATAACTGCATTGTATTTGCAATTTTCTGATTTGCCTTCACGACATCATCATACATATATTACATGCTACTTACTGTCAGTTACCCGTGGATTACCACAGGTGAAATAGTTCAGTCGCACGTGCATTATAGGCAGGTGGATACGTTCCTAATCACAATGATAACAGCATATTGAGCAAGCTTGTCGCCGCTGATGATGGCGGCGGTACATTGACACTGGCAAGTGAACCATAAAGATTGTTGTGGCACAATGAATACAAAATACATAAAGTGCTGTGCCAGATTCTGAGAGGCTTACATTTGCACAGCACAATGGTGGCTGTGTAGTTGGAACATCGGAACAAAATGAAATCACTGAGACTCCAATCTCGGCAACAGATTCTAATCAGAGCCACTGAGTCACTCTCGTTCCCGACCTTTCTTTCAATTGTCTTTGGCGCTCACTTTGCTTGTCCCTGCATGTGGACGAAGCTGATGCTAGTGTTAGATAGATGCAGCTGTTATTCATTATCTGACTTTAACTCTTTAATGAACACAAGTCACTGTGAAAGTCGGCGCGCGAATGACCTCGTCCGCAACGCCTCACGTCCAGCAGACGGGAGCGTGAGAACCTTTGGTCATCACGATTGTCATCGCAATTCAGAAAGTTTGAAGGCCAGCATGTGACATCCTGTGCAAGTGCGATGCGCAAAACCAGGGACCAATGCAGCACATGCGAGGATCAATGCCAACGGCCGCCGAGGTCATTCAAGGCTGTGAGTCGATGGGGCTGGGATGGAGGGGGGGATGCCGCAGGGGCGGAGGGAGGCAAGACACAGGCGAGGTATTGTAAGCGATGTAGCACTTCAATACCACACTTTGCCGTACCAAACAACATGAGATTTCTGAAAGAACAGCTGACACACCACGTTCTATAATCATCACAAATGGCAAAATATTGTCGCAACACTGTCCACGGACTCCATCTTCCACAAAGCATTAGGGCCTAATGCGCCTGGCGCATGACACTGGCAACATGCATGCCCTGGCACCACCCTTGTGTGCACATATATTTCTGCCATCGGCGCGTTCCACCACAATTCCACAAAGATAAACGTGTTTGTCGGAAAGTGCTGGATCACCAAGACGAACGAGTGGTTTAGGCGACGTGTCAGTATTTTCATTGTACTGCTGTCATTGCTTTCAGTGCTAATACGATCATCAATAATAGTAACACCAGTATGAATGGCAGCCCTGTTGCTGTGTGCATCCATCTTCTTTGGGGAAAATCTGCCAATGGGACTGCGCGGAGAAACCAATGAGACAGAGAAGTTGCGCACAGTGCACGATGTGTGACGGCATCTTGTACCCACATGCGGAGATATTGCACTGAACGAAAGCGCCGCCACTGCTGATGCTAAGGCACTATGCCATGAGGACGCAGGCCCTAAAGAGCTTGCAAAGTACTTTGGAGAAACTTCATAAAGCAAAGTGGAAATTTCTGCAGTGTGCATTTGCAAAGTACTGCAGAAACTGGAGACGCGATCGATCCCACATCAAAGAAAATTCTCAGTGGCATGTGAAACACCTATTTAGCCACCAATATAGTTGTGAATGAGAAAATGCACCAACTAAGTCAACTGGCGCACCTGGTCTACTTGTTGCACGTCTGCCCCAACAGCAACAAGCTTCTCCACAATGCCCAGGCGGCCTTTTCCGGCGGCATGCATCAATGCCGTCTTTCCGCTCTGCACACAACAGAAAGCAAAACGCATGCCCTCAGGCTGTCGATGCATCAAGAGACCAGGGTGGACAAACTGCATTTTTGCCAAAACGCACCCGTTTCCTTCCAATTGTGGCAGGATGAGCAATGGATCGGCCTACTGTGCTCCGAGCCAATGCACAATACTCTTTGTTGTGCACCTCCTAGACCAAGGGCTACATTAGATCCATTGCAACGTGGGTACTTGATACTGAGATTTGCAGACATCTGTTATGCAAACTTCCCAATGAGAACACCCAGGGGCTTGCAAACAGAGTATCAGTGGCAGCACAGCTTCATCCAGAATATGCAGTGGGGCATTAAGCGCGTCAAGAAAATTAGTCAAATTGCCAGCCCACTCATCCAATTATGTAATTGGTAATGCCGCCAGGCTATAGACCCCAGCCCAAACATTGGGCACACTGCACAGCTTTGGACTGTACATTTCTGGTGTTTGATGCACTGTGCCAAACTTCAAGCAGCAACACAAAGCTATGGGCACAGGATTTTGCTGTGCTCTACTGACACAAAGTGCAAAGCATCCGCTGACACAGCTGTACACAGCGCATGGCGTTTTCAAAGTGCCACACACATTCAGCTTCGTTGGGGCTTTTGTACTAATCTACTAATCTAATGGTCAAACTACCAGCCCACTCATCCGGCTATGTAATAGGCAATACCGCCAGGCTGTGGACCCCAGCCCAAACATTGGGCACTCTGCATGGTTTGGGACTCAACATTTCTAGCGTTTGATGCACCATGCCAAACTTCAAACAGCACAACAAAGCTTTGGGCATGCAGCTGACCAGCAGCATACTGTGCCTGTTAGGACATGGGCTGGCAGTCTGTCAGTGTCTGGGACATTGCCAATTAGCAAGAACTGAGGCCAGTCGCTACCATGCCACCATGTCAGTGAATGTTTTGCGGTTTGTAGTAATTACCTGGAATGTCAAGAGCATTACTGTAATGCAAGCACTGCATAAGGTTTGGATGTATTCCTGTGCAAAGAACATGCCTCAAAACGTCAGATGGCTCGGCAGCCCCATGCCTGGTAACTATGCATTCAGGGAATTGACGAACAACAGGATCCCTCAAATCACATTCAGCTAAAACATGCCCAAATGTAAAAGTTGATACCCTATTTGAAGCAAGTAAAAGAGCATGTTAGAATAGTCTTGCACCATATTGTGCATTGCATGCATTTACTGTTCTGATCTCCCAGCACCCCCTGCTCCACATGGGAGAGAAGAGCACCACCAAGAGCATGTGGAATGGTGTCGCACCTTGTCCCTGCCATCCACTGATACCCCAGCTCCCAGAATGTTTTCCAGTGCATCAACATCACCATCCCTTGCTGCATGGTGAAGGGGTGTTTGCCCGTACTTGAGCAGTCCACACATGCAGTCAATTATAGGCTTTCACATCCACTGCAATGACTTCAGAAAGCTGTTGTGCACATAATCATCATGTGTGCAATTGGGCATCTTCTCCAATGGCTCTGCATAGCACCAGCACTGGCAAATGGGCTTACAAATCAAATGGAAACACAACGTTGCTGGCTTCATTGTCCGTGTGGCAAAAGGCAGCCCAACCTGGCTCATATGTTGCGCTGCATGAGAAAAGCACTACTGCTGATATGGTGTTCAAATTGCTGTGATTACCTCATCCGCAACAATCGTGCCTTCCAGAGCTGCCTTCATGTCCAATACCCCCCTTCCAAGTTTCTGGTAAACCAGAATCACATCATGTCATGCAGCCGCTGCATTTCTCTCAGAGCATATCCACCGACAGAAAGCAAGGAAACACTGTTGTCATATGTACCAACTCCCAATGCAAGAGCGATATCATCTTTTTCTTCTCAACAGCAAACAGTAATGTCAATAAGATAGCCAGGTACAGCCAAATCTTTTCCTCCACAGATCCTGTTTTATGAAGAAATAAGGCAGCAGCCCTATCGGGGACACTCAGACTGGTAGTTCAAGCACAATGTGGCCATATTACCTCAGCAGAACTGCATTCCACTCAAAAATGGGAAGACAATAAGCACAAAACATACCTTCATGGCAATATAATTGTAGTGGGTGCCCTGTGGAAGCCACTTCACCATCTCCACCACACTTTTCAACCACTCCTCATCAAGCTCGCCACAGAGCAAGTAAAAGTTCTCGCCTCTGATGCTGAGAGGCTTTTGATGAATGCGACGAGCCTCACCAACATCAAGTTCACGCTTGTTGACCATATCCTGGAGCTGCTTCTCTCTAACAAGTGGCAGGCCGACAATCTGCAAGCTGGGCAACCCAGAGTTGGGAAACCGTTCAAGCCTTGTGCATCCCTGGAGCAGGAGGGCCTTCAAGTGGGAGAGATCCTGGATGCCAACAGGAATAGCTGTCAGACGTTGACACCCCTGAAGATCCAACAATTGCAAATTGCCTGGCCACAATGATGGGAGTTCCTCGAGGCCACAACAGCCTGCTGCAATGAGGGTCACCAGTTCCTTCAGTTGATGTACCGAACTTGGAAGACTCTTCAGCAATGGACAGCCAGCCACACTCAAGTGTTCCAGCTGACTAGCATCTCCAAGGGACGAGGGAAGTTCCTTCAATTGGGCGCAGAAGCTCAAATCCAGTTGCGTCATGTTCTCCAAGTCCCCTATTGATCGGGGCAGGGTGCTGAGCCCACATCCTGGGCAATGAAGGCAGGTCAACTGCTTCAGCTTCCCAATGTCAGTGGGTAGTTCTTTGAGGGACTCACACAGCCTGACAGACAACACCAAAAGGCGTTGGAGGCGAGTGATGTCTATAGCCAATGTCTTCAACTGGGAACAGCCATCAAGCCTCAACAGCCGTAGCTCTTGCAGCTGGCCAATCTCTGGTGGCACTGATGCCAGTCTGGAGAATGACATATCTAAGATGGTCAGTTTGCCAGATAGGAAGATGGTAGCAGGGATTGTTGCAAGCCCCATCTCTCGCAGAACCAGCCACTCCATGTGTGGGGCCTCTGCTCCTTCAGGCCACACAAAAGATTGGGAAGTGTGGCACATTGACAACCCTCTGGCCTTGGCAATAGCAGGTTGCTGCAACTTGCAGCTGCCCGAAATCAGCAGGTGCCTCTCTTCCTCATTTGCAGCCTGCAAACCCATCTCCCGAATTGTGTCATGCAGGTGGCACGAAACTGTGGAAAGGCCACTTTCCCGGAATCCAACCACTGCCATCAAGGCATCCTTCTCATCTCTCTGGAAGCGAGGGAAGCCTGACTTGTCTGACAACACCATATGCCGATCCAACAAGCGCCCAAGCACAGCGTATGCCTTAGCCCTCCAAATCTCGATGCACTCCTCTTCGCCATCGCTGGCCTCATCATGACTAAGAGCCACCCACTGCTCCACCAAATCCGATACGCCCATATGGTAATCCTCCGGCAGGGCCACCAGGAAAAGAAAGAATGCCTGCTCATCCTTGTCAAGGTCATCCAAGCTGCTGCGAAGGATCCGCAGCACTTGCTTGTCATGCTCTTCATCCAGCACTTTTGCAGTCTTGAGCTTGTGGCACCCAACTTTCCATTCATGCAACAGCGCATACCCTCTTGCCAGCGATCCAATGACAGTCAATGCCAATGGCAGACCTTCACACTCTGCAGCCATCTCTCGTGCATATGCCTGGAATTCCTGCTTGTCTTCAGGCACAGTTGGAGCACCAAATGCCTTCAAGTTGAAAAGCACCTGTGATTGTTGGTCATCCAGGATTCTGTGCTCATATACACCAGCCTGGGCCCTCCTGGCAATGTCAGACTTCCTGGTAGTGAAAACAATTTTGCCCGAAGTTTTGACCACTTGCAAGAGTTTCAGATCCCCAAAATTCCAGATGTCATCCAGCACAATGAACACGTTCTTGTCAGCCAACTCATGCAACAACAGTCTGAAGCCTTGTTCGGCAGTCCTGAATGCTGGCGGTGGAGATCCGATCAGCTGGGTCCAGATCTGTCGCTGACACTGGATCAGGTCGGGAGTTTGACTGACAGTGACCCAACAGGTGGCATCAAACTGGCTGCTGTTCTTGACAAGCCAGTACACAGCCAACACAAGGGTGGTTTTTCCTGCATACCACAATCACACCACACATGTCCAAGTGTGAAACAAAATGTGCTGAAGACCACCAATCATCAGACTACATGCAACTGCCACAACAGTCAGCAGACTACTTGTCATCAGAGCTGTCAGAACAAGGTTTTGCATCATGAATTCTACCAGTGTGTGCATGATAGTTTAGAGAACTGTGCAACCAGCATGTTCATATTCTGGCATAAACAGTTCACAAAACTCTCAGACCCAGGAATACGTACCAACACCACCCATCCCAGCAACTCCAAGAACAGTGCCCTCCATCTCCTTCACCATTTTCAAAACCTCCTGAGCCCTGTCATCCAATCCCACTGTGATCTCTGGAAGCTCTGGTTGGTTCACCAAAGCCATGAACATGTCATGCACAGTCTCTGTTGGTGGATGTAGCAATATTTCTCGGATGGATTTAAGCCTTGCTGCATGCTCTTTTTGTCCCTCTGCCAGCCTCTCCTGGCCCTGAGCTGCTGCAGCACCTTGTGCAACCTGCAAAACTGTGCACACAATGAAATCAGCAGAGCACCTTCCCTGCTGATGTGAACCAAGAAATAGATGAATGCGCACACCAGGTCTTGCATTTCCTGCTGCCACCTGCACTTCACCAACTGCTGGAGCAACCACACACATAAATGTAACAACTGCAAGTGATAAAGCACAGAGAGAACTGGGATGCAGCCATGGTTGTCTGCACAAGGTGGCTACCTACTCTGGATTTGAGTGCTCAGATTCTTCTCAAGTTCGGAGAAGCCTTCCTTCACAGCCCTTGCCCTGGCAAATCGTGCCACCCTCCCCATCTCATATTGTTTCTTCACAAAGTCCAGGGCCTCCTTCGTTGCAGCCTCAACCCCTCCAAGAGGACCCTCAAGGACTTCACGAGGGTGGTTGCGTATGTCCTCCAGGACTACCTTCAAACGGCCAACAAGTTCTCCAATTGCTCTGCATTTTTCTTTGTTGTGCTTTGCAGCATTTGTGATCTTCTGAACCTCCAGGCAGACCTTGATGATCTTGGAGGCAACAGATAGCGCCTCCGACATGTTTGCCTCACAGATTCGGGACTCCCTTTGGTGCCACAGGCACACTGCAAGCAGCGTGCTGCGTCGTTATATCCACACTTTCTGGTTTGTCGGCTGTCTGCAAAAGGCACACCAAACTCAGCAACAACAAGCAAATGTAGTCACAATGGAGTCACCATTGCGTCAACAGCAAATGCCTAGGAACCAACGTAGTCAGTTTTAAGCAGGTGCACTGCAACATCGCAACAGTCACACCACACACCAAACAGGCCATTTTCCACTGGAAGAGCGTGACATAGGAAGGCAGAATTGGTTGGAAGAAGTGCATGCAGGGAGTGAACGACAGAAGCAAAAGGACGGCATAAGGTCGAACTGCAAGTGGGATCAGCCATGGGAATAGACATGAGAACCCTTGTCACCGCATCAAAAGTACAAGGGGAAGGCGACCACTGTCTCATGAAGGAAAACGCGCCACATATTATTTTGACCATATTGGACATGCCATTTCTCACACTGCCATATTAGCAGTGCAACCTTCTTTCTACCTGTGAGTACTGACTATCACAAATCCCTGCATCGGTGGACAGCCAGTGGCTATTCGTAGCACCTGGCACAACTGACTTTGTTTCAAGATGAAGTGAAGAATTGCAGCAGCTAACCCGTTCAGTACGTTGGCAAAAGTCTTCAGGAAAGGCCAGGTATTCTATGGCCTGTCCAAGGCATCAGTTTGACTTAGCAACCCTGCATGGGTGCCTGATCAATCAACGGGGAAAGTTCGCTCAAACCGTCGCCCAATTCTGACGTGCGCCCTGGAAACAGGCGGCTCGGCGGGACAGGGCAGGGCGCACGTGGAAACTACAGACGCACACATTTCGCGCCAGTGGCCGGCTCCAGACCGAGGCCGGTCAGTGACACACACAGGCTGGAGCTGACCCGGGCGTCCGATCGCGTCCGAGTTGGACGACGGTCACGTGGAGGTGACAAATATGGCGCTCAAGACGGTGGATGAGACCCGAACATTCAGCGGGCTCTGCGGCCTGCCAACATGGGCAAATCGGCAATTACTCACAAATGGGTGCTCCCACCCACCCAGGCGGATGCTGGGGCGATCAGCCACGATTGGACAAAAAACGGAGAGAGGCCGGGGAGAGGAGTACAGAGGCGGGTCACAAACGATTCGATTGGTCTGGCCCCCTTTCGAGTCAGCTGAGCGCAAATGTCCCTCCTGGTCATTCCCTCTATAAGGGCAACAAATGCATCACCTTGGGCTGCGTGCCTTGGAACCTGACCGTGGGCGCTGGGATGATCGATCGAGGAACCTTGGCACCGGGCGGCGCGGGACCTCCCCAGGCGATCCGATCGGCCGTGCCGTGGGTCGAGGCGGTGGTGCGCTCAACCAGGTGCACCCAGGGGGCCGTGTTGGGCGAGTCCCCGGCTGTTAGCTGCGGGGCAGGCTGCGAGCTGCGCCCTGACCAAGCTTCGCAACCGGGTTATAAGTACTACTATATACCCAGAAAAGCTCGCAACAGAATAATTTTCGCGCATTTCGCAGTCGAGCCAGTCCCCAAAAATGGTGTCCGGCCCATTCGTCTAAAGACAACTTGTCTACCGGACAAGTGGTCTAAGGACAACTCGCCCAACGAGCTATCCACCCTAAACGGGGCCACGGGTTGGTTGTGTACCAATGACACAAACTTCTCTGTTATGAATGCCACTCGATTTCAAAGCCATTGCGTGTGTTCAGGTGGCCTATGGCGAAATCAATTGCAACGTTGACTCTGTCTTTGCGTTAGATAGGTTGTATTTAGACGAGTTGAGTCAACTCGTCTAAGCAGCGCCCATCAACTGCATTGAAGCTACAATTACATTTCATTCCGTTTGTGGCGGGCTGCATTCCGAACTGGTTCCTGGGCACGTTCCTGACACGCACATAGGGGGCAGGACAGCACGGGAGGGTGAGCGCCCATCAAGGCACGTGGCTGGCAGGTGTGGCGCGGTTTGGCGCAGCGTGCGGCGAGTTATGGAAAGCGGAGATTCTACGGGGCGCGGAGGTGGATCGACGGTAGAGGCAACCGAATGCCAACGCCGATTGGCAGGGAGGGAACCAGCAGATCCTCCAAGGCAAGAAGGCGGATCGACGGGAGAGGCGGGCCAACGCGATGCTAGTCCACAATGGGAATTGATTCGTGGACAAAGGGCGTTGAAGCTCCACGCTCACGGGCACTCTCCGCCGATGACACACCAAGAGGAACGCATGGCGCTGGCGGCAACGACGGCCTTGCAAATCCTGACCCAGGCCGCGGCCTAGACCGCGGCCAAGGCGGAAATAACCCAGGAAACCATCACGTTGCTTGGCCATCGCGTCGGAGATGGGCAGCCATCGTGCGGCGAATGCGGCGCGTCTGACGGCGGCCGAGGATGGCACGATCGGCGGGCGGCGCGGAGCGGCGCCAATGGCGAGCTGGGCAATCCGACGGAGCGGGCGCGCCCGCCCGGCCTGGATGGCGGACCGATCGGCGGGGGGCGATCAGCGAGGGAGGGCGCGGCGAGTCAAGGGAGCGGCGCGTGGCGGAGACTTCGAGATTGGCGGAGCGGCAGGCCGAGGCAGGTGGGGACAGATGACCACCCGATGTCACTCTTTCGATCGAGGCAGGAACAATCCAGCAGGCCGCGTGCCGCGGGATCCTCACCAGGAGCGCCGGGGAGAACAATCGAGGAGCCTTGGCGCCGGGCAACGCGGAGCCTCCCCAGACGATCTGTACGGCCACGTCGCCGGTCCAGGGTGTGGGGCGCGGAAACGAAACCGAAGCGATCCGATTGGCGGGGCGGCCGGTCGAGGCCGCTGTGAGCGCATGCCGCTTCGGGTCACCCTTTTCGATCAGGGCGGCGTCGGCACCCAATGGGGCTTGAGCCCGGGGGCCTCACCGGTGGCGTCAAGGCGACTGATCGAAGAGTCTTTGTGCGGAAAGGTAGTGCCCCCCCCTGAAAGACTGTGGGTTGGCCGGAGGCAGCGCAAGGCGCGAGCGGAACTAGCAGACACGCACCGGCACTCTGCGCCGATGACACACCAGGAGGAACGCATGGCGCTCGCGGCAATGACGGCCTTGCAAAAGCTGATCCGGGCCGCTGCCTACAACGCGGCCAAGGCGGAAGTAACCCGGGGAACAATCACGCCGCTTGACCATCGCGTCGGAGATGGGTGGCCATCGTGCGGCGAATGCGGCGCGTCTGACGGCGGCCGAGGATGGCACGATCGGCAGGCGGCGCGGAGCGGCGCCACTGGCGAGCTGGGCAACCCGACGGAGCGGGCACGCCCGCCCGGCCTGGATGGCGGACCGATCGGCGGGGGGCGATCAGCGAGGGAGGGCGCGGCGAGTCAAGGGAGCGGCGCGTGGCGGAGACTCCGAGATTGGCGGAGCGGCAGGCCGAGGCAGATGGGGACAGATGACCACCCAATGTCGTTCTTTCGATCCAGGGAGGAACAATCCAGCAGGCCGCGTGCCGCGGGATCCTCACCAGGGGCGCCGGGGAGAACAATCGAGGAGCCTTGGCGCCGGGCAACGCGCAGCCTCCCCAGACGATCTGTTCGGCCGCGTCGTCGGTCGAGGCGGCGGTGCGCGGACCCAAGCGCACCCCAGCCCGCCGTGTTGGTCCGCGTTGGAGTGGGCCGTCGGCTGTGCGGGCCGCGGGGCAGGGCTGCGACGAGCCGCGGCCTTGGGCAGCTTCTGTGACGGCTTAAGTACCCCGGAAGACGGCCCCATCCGTGGAGGTCAAAAAATGTCCGTCGTATTTGGACGGGGCTCCGACTGTTTTTGGCATCATATGGGCCCCGTCGATGCTCCGGAATGAATAAAAGCCAGGGCGTCATCTCGACATGTCCAATTCAAGGTCACGCGCTGAAGAAACCATTGGACGAGTGACAAACTGTCCTTTCAGGCACACACATAATTTTACTTAAAAACCCAGGGACACAAACACACCCCCGCCACTCTCCAACCTGATGCAAAGTCGATTTGGTCATGACCTGGTACGGACCTTCTTACTTGGACGGCCAATGGTGAGCTCAGGCGCATCCGCATAAATTGAAAAGAAAGTGCTCCGAAATTTGCAGCCTTTGGATGCCCCAGTCCAGTCCACCATCGAATCCATCAACCCATCAGCTTGGCGCTGAGTAAGGTCCACGATTGCCCATTGAACAACCTTTTGCCAGTAGATTGTTGCACAAGTGCAAACAAGGATACCCTTTGAAATGGCTTGCTGTGCAGGCCCCCCAAATATTATAATCTATCAGGTGAGCCCACAGCACATCGTCTGGCAGCTGCACAATCAAGACACATGAACCAGCCATGCGATAAGACCATGCGCGATCGACCGAGTCCCAGTGATTTCACACACTGTGCAGCGATCCCACAAGTTGATGGACAAGATCTGGAACTTGCCCTTGCCATTGGCAACTCCCCGGACTGTTCATTCCTTGTCCAATTCTCTTTGCCAGTTGCACAACCACAACAACATCTCTGAAGATCATGTGCTGAAAGAAACGTTGGACGAGTGGCAAACTGCCCTTTCAGGCACACACGCAATTCTGTTTTAAAACCCAGTGACACAAGCACGGCCCCGCCAAGCTCCAACCTGATGCAAAGATGGTTTGGTCATGACCTAGTTCCGAATTTCTTACTTGGACAGCCCAACATCCCCCAGATTTGCAATCAGACTTTATTTAACGAGCAGTGGAAACTCCATCCTGCCCTGGACAGATGTGTTTCTGTAGCCAAGAGCGCATCGGAGTCCCAACAAGCAATTCGCCATCCCAAATCACTGTCCATGGCGCTCAGGCATCATCACCACCACCCCTTTCCCACATGTTCTTCAGCTTTTCAAACACGGTTCCACAAATCTGCACAGCAGATCAATCGCACTTTCCCAGCTTTTGCAGGTTCAAAGAGACAACACACTATCTCTCCAATCGGCCTCTTTCTGACTTTCCACACCCATATCCAAAATATGCTTGGAACAGTGTGCGGCACACATCAGCTCAGGTGACACAGCTGAATGCCATCAGCTTGGGAAAGAGGATGGCCACCACATAATGGTGAAGTGCATCTTGTCCATGCTGGGGGGGCTGCTGCAAGTTGCAGATTCACCCACCCAAACCACCCAATCGCATGGGTGGGCCAGAGTTTTCCTGACTTACTGGCAAGCCCTGGCCACGCCCATCGGCCATCTCATGGCCATGGTAGAAAGCACGCAACAGCATCTGGAAGCAGTGTCTTGACTCACCCTGCGCCACACAAAGAAAACAATTTTCTACCTGAATATGTCAACATTTCAGTACTCGAGCAATGCATTTCATATGCAGCAGCAGGACATTTGGCCATTACTGCATCATTAAGCCTCCTCATTCAAGCGTGTGGAGTATTTGCCAACACAAGTTTCCCCATCACATACCCGATCTCACGTGGACCAGCGACATCATCAATCGCTCACCGTGGTATACTTGTTCATTTGTTGCATGCTCCTTGCTGGCCAGAGCAATGTGCTTCTGGTCAATGATGACATCTGCTGTCAGAGACGCAAATGCGAATACTGTTTAACCAGTCACTGTGTAACCCTCTCCTCCATGGGAGCAACAGGTCAGCCTCATGGTGGTGTCAATGCCAATGCCCAATCCCCTGTTTTCAAGCCATGAAAGGTATGTCGATCCATGTGCCCCTGTGCACAACAGGCAAAGCCCAGACAGGCTAAATGGCACTTGTTGCATTCTTCATACATCAACAGAGAATCAGCTTGGCCTTTCCTGTGATGCCATGCAGTACACTGCTGACCAAAGTTCTTTGCATGCAACAGGCTCCTAGCTCTAGCTACATAACTGCAGCACTGCACCCATCGCACTATTGAACAGTGCAGTCTCAAAAAGAAGCAGCCACATGTGGATGTAAGTGGTGCCATAGGTTCATGGAGGATACTTAGGGGGGTGTTGAATGGCCTAAGATAGCATCCATGGCATTGTCGAACACGCCCAGTGTTGCAGAGCAAGGGAAGTATGCCAGATGATGCAGGGGCTATGCCAGATAGCACAACAACGCCATTTGCATGCAGTGCAGGAAGTCAGAAAGTGCCGCTGCAACATGCCACCCTATTTGCTGCAATTGGCATGGTAGTCTAGATAGCACTAGAGGTCCAACCGCCTCTGATGCCACAGCCCATTCCCGCATCACAGGGGGTTGCGACATCATCACCCTATGGCCCGTAGCATCGGCGAAGGACCTGGGAGCTCTACCCATGCCGCCGATGACCCTGGTGACCCCCAACATCCCCCTTGCGATAATTCCCGCTGACACTGCTGATGCCCCACCATCCTTCCAAATCCTCCCTGCATCTTCGGATTTTGGGCATGTTCTTTTTGGATTGGCATGAATATGCTTAGTTAGTAAAACATCAGTACTGTTCGCTAGTCAATGTGACAAGCCTGGGGGGTGGGGTGGGGGGTGGGGGGGTGGGGGGGGCATGACTGATTGAGTGACTAAATGTGGAGTGTGAGGGGCATGCACGATAGTGCTGCCCTTGTTCTTGCACCAATCCTGATGGTCAACGCAAGTGGGGGAAGGGGTGGCACTATCCTGTGATCTATGGTGTGCGTTTTGGTCCTAAACTGAGCCAGCAAATGTGAGTGCATTAGACACCTCTCAACCTAAATATGTGCTGCAGTGGTTGCTGTTTCTTCCACCAATACTAAAGACAGTGCATTCTGAGCTCATGCAAAGGCACACTTTGTCAGACCACATGCCATTCTGTTGAGATCCTAAACTATCCAGCTTGGAATGTCCATGTTGAGTGGATGCTGAGTTGGAACGCATCAGGCGATGCCAGCATCTGTTGGGGGGGTTCAAAGAATGCTAAAACACAAGAACACTACATCTGGGTTAGGTACATGGTCAAAGCCCAACAGAAAAACAGCCACCAGGGCAAGAATGCTACCAGAGCAGAACACTCCAATCACATTTGACCTGTTCTAAAATAAGAAAAGTAATAACCCAGTGCACTAGAAAAGCCACGGTCGGTCAAGGCGTACTTGTCAATGCCGCTGGTGATTTAATGCTCCAGGTAGTCACATCCATCAAGGAGCCATGGCACTAGCAAGTTCTCCTGAACAAGCAGAAGAACTAAACTCAAATTCACATTCAACTTCAATCACACAGATTCAGTGGTCAACAACGCAACAGATGACATTCAGGCAATAATTGCTGATTTGAGGGACATGCCAAATAACCTCATCAAATGCCATTTGCTTCAGGAGTGTACAGCAGCGCATGGCGATGCACAGCCACCAATGTTCCCTGCTATTTTTTTGTATCCCAGCAATTTTTTGCATCATGCTGTGCGCAAGCAACATTCAAGCAATGCCTGTCAGGCATGGCACATGTCCACCAGATTAACAAGAACTAAGATCTAATGGCTTTGGCCTCTGTCCATGGCTCGGCAGCCAAACGCAATCACTTCCTTGCACACAATCTGTGTCAAATAAAAACTCTGTCTGCCTGTGTATGCTCCAATTGCTGATATAGCATAGTCACATACTACCTTGTAAGCAGTACAGTGCAGGGCAAAATTGTCCCTGTTTGTGTTGTCAGTGCACTGGGCTGGAAGCATGCTTGGGACGTGGATAACCGGCAGGGGCCACCAGTTTTCACATCTGCGGTGTTGCTTGGGCGTTGAGTTTCACACGAGTGCCCACTACATGACACGCTATCCTCCGTTGTTCGGCCACAAACTCGCACGCTTTGAAAGTACACATGCTGCACATCGCTTGTAGGGTACAAGGACGATGCTCTGCTGTGGGAAGGCAAATGCAATCAAACAAGATTTGTGCATTCCTGGCAAGGAACCGCACGCGATCATCAGGGCAGTGTTGCCAGCGTGCCATTCCACCAGAAGAATGTGTCTGGCATTGGGGGAAACTAGACAGCGCGACGGAAGCCCAGGGAATCCGCACAGAAATGACAGCGAGGCAAGCATGCCAACGCTCCAATTGGATTAAGATGCAGAGCACGACAGGGCACTGGCCTTCAACCTATATGGAGGTGGGCTCAAGCCCAGAATGCACAAGGGCGCTGCTAGTCGAGCAAATGTCGTGCAACGAAATATCTTTCTGATGCAGTAGGTTCTACCAAGCCCAGCACGCATGCAAATGCTTAAGGGTCTTGCTGCTGCCCCCCTGCGGTGAATGCTATCAACTGGGTGCCCGGCATGCGGTCGAAAAGTCGAGGCCACTGGAAATGCACACCAAAACGGGCGCAGGAGGACTCCCTCCCTGACAGCGCAGCCAGATTCGATCGCGCATGGCGCCGAAACGACGCACAGGGCGAAACTCACCGGACTTCCCTGGCCGGCGTCCACAAGAGGGATGGGCAGATCGCCACGCTCCACAGCCGGGCGATCGAGATCCGCAACACTGGGGACTGGGGTGACCGTATCAGGATGCGCACGCACCTGCCGTGATCCCTATGGTGCAGAGGGGCTATCGAGGTCCGCGCCGCCCCTGGAGATTGGACCGTGCGTTCAACCGTGGCGATCGCAGCGGGGCACAAGCCTCCAGCTGCTCGGTCGACGTCCCGGTCCATTGCGTCGAGACGCCTTTCTAGAAGCAGCCTGGCGGAGTTTCGAAGAGAGGGGACTTGTCCACAGTCTCCTTGCTGACCGTGTTGTGCGTCCAAGGGGCACCAAGGCACGCTGCCTCTTGACGCCTTGGTGCCTCGGGTCAGGTGCGATTGGCCTCAAAAAACGATGCTCGCAATCAGATTTTTTGCGGTTCTTTGGATCGTGCCCGTACTTTAAAATAGGTTTAAAGTTTGGAACGGGAGCCGCTCGTGTGGAACAGGAGCGCCACCCAACAACGACGGGCGACTGGAGGATGGCCCTCCGGGAGGAAATCGAAGGGGAGTTCTCGACGGGAACGGCGCCCAACGGCGACCGGGGAGCGTCGAGAAAGGTGTGCGACCGCTTGCGCTAATCTCCTCGCCGTTGCGGTCAATGGCACAGCGCTCGATCGAAGGTTTGGGTAGATTGATCGGCTTTGCCGGTCAGGCGATCGCCGTGGGGGGGGGCGGAGAGTGTTTTGCGCGTGGACGGCCGACCGGCGCCAGCCTGTTGCTAGGAAGGAGCAGGGTGGGGGTTTGGAGAGAAAATGGTGGATCGAACGGGGTGTGGGCACGAAACCATAATTTCAAACGTGGAAATGGTTACTTTGAGCCCAGTGGCGATCTTCGGGCGCGGGGAGTTGCTATTTTCCTCTCCGTTTGCATGTCCCAACCGCCCCATCAATTATGTAGAATCGGTCCAAGCGAGACCACAGCTTCACGAGTACCCGAGGTTGGGAGACTCTCGGTTACACCACATTCACCCTCATGGTCCCTTGAGGCAATGGCACTTGCGTGATGCCCCGTGTATCACCAACCCAGTGGAGGTTGTCATTCGGGGCAGGGTCCGAAAGGTGGGGCAGACTGGAGCGCCTCTGGGTGCCGGTTCCAACTATGTTTTTGAATCGATGACTGTGTGGTGTTGCTAACTGGCCGGCGATTTCACTGGCCAGGTAATTCGTTGGTGGTCAACTCCGACGGCTAGAGCTGAGCACCGAGATATAATTAAACAAAACAATGATAGTTATATTGTTCGTTTCCAACGCCAGCGCTGAAATCGATGTTCCATCAGAACGGCGCCCCAGTTTCAGGAGGAGGAGACCTACATTGCGGTTGCGTGATCGTTTTCCCTTTAGCTTGATGCAAAGAACGTGTTGCAGACACAGCTCATGTCTAATGGCACACAGGGGCACTGCAGTGCCAGCAAAGACCATGTTATATCCAGTTGTGTACAATCATTCAGAACAGCTCTTGGCACAGATGAAGTCGTGCTTAACACATCCACCCTCAGCAAATGAACTGGGCCGCTGATCGAAGGTGCTACAGTTATTCTACCCATTGAGTCATTCCTGGAACACATGCGCAACATGCATATTGTTGATCTTCTTTGTTGGGCCAACCAGTACCCCTCAGAATGAACACGCAATTGGTGCCTCTTTCCTCCACCACAAAGAGCAGGACGCCAGTGCAGTACTCAATTCTGACATTGGCAACACAAGGTGCAATTGCACCAGAGGCTCAAGGGGCTGCTGATGCTTGGCTGACGCCATAAAGCAAGGGACCAAACAGTGTCCACCTGTGGCAAAGCACTGAGCACTTGCCTCCCGTTCGTGTTGATAAGCCGCTGTGAAGATGTACTTCTGCCAGGGGCCAGAAAATACTAGACAGAGCTGCCATCGCCTGTGTTGGCATCACCCAGCACTTTAAAAGTACTGCACCAGTAGCGCGCTCTTGCGTGGACCAGGGTTTGGTATGCAAAGGATTTGATGGGGCTGCATAGATAATAAGGGACCTGCAGGGCATTGCACAATAACTTCGCAATCCATTTTGCAAGTCGGAGAAAGGCTAATGGATCTATTGACACCTGCTGTCATCTGATGGCTGATATTGATGAAATGTGGGCTCACCAAGAGGATCGCAGCATCTATCTGATCAGCTACCGGCTTACGCCATTACTTACGAAGTATTTAGCAATGTTCCAGCATGTGCACTCCTTACTAGTGCACGATTTCGGTCATGGAAATGTGGCGGTCAGCCTAACAACTCGCATTGGGTCAGGTATCCAGCACCAGGACACCTGCATTTACACCACAACAAGGAAAACCAATGGAAATTCCAAATTACCCAAGGCAAGGGGCTGATTCGATCGCCACGTGCTCTTGCTCCCGATGTCACCCTATGGTCTGTGTCAATCGCACAAATACCGTTCTCTGCAAGACCTTCTAGACTCTGGTGAGGGAAATCCAGGATCGTTCCATATCGCGAAATCGTGAATATCCGTCAATCCTGGGCATTGCAGGAAATGCTTTTCTATCAACTGTCTCGCCTACCCCTCCACGTAAATGCCCAAAAGCTACAGCCCCTACTGCCCCAAATGGTCTTCAATACCATATTTCATACGCATATCAACACCCATTACATTGAAGTTTTACGAACGCGACATCATCCCAAGTTCGTGCTGATCGCCAGATACCCAAGGCTCCAAACAGACTGCTGACGACAACAAAAAAGATTTTGTATGCGCGGCAGGGCTGCAATTGCAGCCCTGATGGGTTTCAGAACATCGCCACCAAGCATTTACATGAAACTCTCTGTCCTAGGCAACAGTGCGTTGTACACATGGATTCAGCCGTTCCCTCCCCAGGCAGCCAGTGCAACATAAGGAATCTACTTGCTGTAGTTTAATGCGACCCTACTGCCAGCCAGGCTGTCCGAACTTCACTGGTAGAAAAATTCATGTTTGCGATGCCAGATGCGGTGCCATTTTGACACAAAATGGTGCAGCCACAGTCATTGCGACGGCACAAAAGGGGCCGTGATGGTATCAATTTGCGTCAAAATGCCGTCACAGTTAGCATCGCAAATAGACTGTTTCTACTGGTGCTTATCGCACTGAGCACATGGTACACACTTGGCTGCACCAACGAGGTGGTTCTGCTGCGATGAAATCTGCATGAGAATCTGCTTGGAACTTGATACTCACGCCGATGCCCAAAATCGCATGCATGCTACTGTTAGCACTCTAAGTCAAACCGAAAATCAAACTGAAACCGTGACCGCAACCGACACCAAAGTACGAGCGTGCAAATAGTGCAAGCAGAGACAAACAAAATCACCCTCTGCCATGGCCGCCACGAGGATGAAATAATCTTTTGCAAAGGGCGGCGGTCCATTCTGGCCGTTACCTCCGGAGATGGCGCAGCAAAGTCACCCTCAAAAGGGCAGCTGTGCCATTTTGACAGCCTCAGCACCGCGTCAGTTGAGGGTTCACTGAACGACCAGACTTTCGCCCCTCTCACGAGCTGGCTCTTCACGAAGGACTGCTTGTTGCGACGACGACGGCCACCAAAAATAGCGGCGACGGCAAGGGGAAGTTTCAAATGGGTGGCAAACGTCCCACTGCCAGCCAACCATGCAAATGTGCTTGTAGAAATTCTCAGAGCTGCCGCTCAGACCGCCTCACCCGGTCTCAACTGCTCCTCAGCAGTCGGCGAAGTCAAAACGGAAGTTAGGTCCATGGGTCAGGGCTGCCTTGCCAACAGCACGTCAGTGTATGACACAGAAAACGCTTCTCTCCGCCCCGACAAGGCTGTGCAGCGACGAGGCTTGGCAAATTCTGGCCGGCAACTACGTCACATTGAAGGTCCTGCTCTTGAACGGCAAGAAAACACCTTGAAAACATGGCCCATACGGGCCGCGACCTTACAAAAGGTCGAGCGCCATTGCGCTCAGGCCATGGCAAACGTTGCGCGCACGGCCAGGGGAGTCAGGCAGCTAGGCCAAACGCCTAGACCGCCGCGTGGGACACACACGGACCCACGCAGTCGTTCTTACAGCTGCCATGCCGAGTGCAACAATGGAGACTCCACCACGGCGCTGTCCGCCCCCCTAGTACTTGTAACCTCCCCCGAGTTTGAAATGCCCCCTCATATGAAACAGCATCTTTTGATTCCGCGAATCTTTCCGCCGCACTGCCATGTCACCACAAATCACACCGGTGCGCCCCCTTCCCGGCCACGTAATGCCCCACGGGGCCACATTCCCATCAAAAGCTACGTGGCGCCTCCGCGCGCCCCTCCTGACCTCGTCTCACTGCGCCCTATGGCAAGTCGCCCAGGGGGCTACCCCCCTCCATCCAAACGGCAGCATCGCACATAAAATACCATATCTTGCTCACTCAGGATCCGTTTGAGGTGAAATCTTTTGCAAACGATTTATTCAAAACACCTCTGCATACCATGGGATAGTAACCGCATGTTGCGAGTCTGACTTGCGATTGATATCTTTTCAAGTCCAGATTCGATCAACTTTCACAAGTCCATTTTTCTGACTGATGGCACCCAACCTCCCGTGACAAACCATCTTGCTCTGAACTGGGGGGCACACTTCTGAGCAGCTTGCATGCCACAGGACGCCAGAGCTCTCCAGAACCGTGCCAGGATGACAAATCCAGCTGCAGTACATTTGCATGCCTCCCGCGTCAGCCCAGCGACCTCCCGTTCCGCGCATGCACGGCGCCCGCGATCGCTCGAACTCACGGCGCTCCACCACGCAGCCGACCACGCAGGGGGAAAGGCCTGCCCGTTCGCCAGAATCCCCCCGGCAACTTCCACCTCGATCCGTCTCAATCGACGATTCGGTCGTGTGTCTGCCATCCCCCATCGGCAGCACCATGGCCAGCCACGGCTGTCCCCGCTCGATCAGCAGGCATTGCTCGGAAAAACTGACGCAACCCAACTCGCCAAGCCTTTCTGCGTCCAATGCCCCCGGTCGCGCACGGCTGTAGCCCTTGCCAAAGCAAACGCACGTGCCCACCAGCGACCTGGGTGCTTCCCACTACTTCACGGTGTTTTCCAAACGTGTCTGACACCGGTGTGCCCGCGACGCGCGCTGCCACGTACTGGAGCTGTGTTCGGCATCACAACTGCATTGCTTTAGGTTCTTTGGGCATCTAGTGAGGCTGCCGTAGTCTCTCTGTCACTGGCGTCATCTCTTTGCGTTCTGAATGCCTTGGGCTTGATTTGCTGGACAATCCTGGAGCACCCCTGGTCGTTGTTTTGTGGTTTCTTCCTCATTGACCGCCAGCCTACTGGATGGCAATCAGTGTGGCGAAGGTGCTGAGGCTGTCGACATCCCCTCTGCATCATTTCTGGATCGTACGGGTCGCCAGCTGAGCTATATCCTTAACTTACTAAATTTTTGATGGCCCCATTTATTGGCGACCCGAACACTTCCAAGTTGCGCCGGCCATCTTCGACACCCACCCGTTTCATCTATTCACACCGCGATGCAACAAAATGTCAGCAGCGCTTCTTCGCGCTTAGCCCAGTAATCGTACTGGGCGACCAGCTCAAACGCAACCTTCCCAACCTGTTGGCAGAAAGTGTGAAGTCAGTCAGGCACCAATTCGGAATAGTTTTCCAGAAACCAAAAGCACATGTTGAGCAATTTGAGTTTGCACATGAGAAATCATGCAGCAGAGATTTGGGTTCGGAATGAAGCTGCCGCCAATGGCCGAAATGCGACTGTACAATGCATGATTGCGCCAGACTGACTTGTATCTGAATTCGACGGACATGGTGGCATTGCCTTATCACAACGCCAGTACTGTCAACGAAATTACTCGCGATGCGCAGCAAATATGAGCGACCTCGTCAGAGCCAATTTTCGGTCACGAGTATCGAACAAGGAGACTGAGCCTGCACGAATGGCTGCTTCATAGGCTCGCAGCTGCGCTGTTGCGCCAAAGCGCCTCGCGTTATGTGCCCTGTGCGTCAGGCTTTATCAGCAGAGACAGCGAAGATTTTACCCAGCATTGCACTTCACCACGAGGGCCTTGCGCTCTGGCGACGCAACTCGGGAAGAAAGGGGACGATGAGAAATTAATGGCAGTCCATGATTTCCATTCCATTCCATGTGACGACGGCACACAAGGCCTGATTTTGCAGCAGGTGCCATACCTTGTTCTTGTGGCTTTTTTCTGCGCCAGCAGCTAGGAGCTTTTCTACGACGGCACCCCGACGGTGATGGGCTGCATGCAACAGCAACGTGTTTCCCTCCTGTACATGGAACCGAAATGCGGCTTTGTTATGTCATTGCAATGACAACTGACGAGAGGGGACTCGAAATTCACAAACAGATTGGTGTCGCTCCGATGAAGCCCGCCGCCATGAATCAAGGACCGCAATGCTGGACCGGAATGAATCAGCATTGAGCTGTCTGCTCTCATGGAGTCCCCATTTGCTGAATACATTGTCGACCAACAGAAGCATGTCATCGTGGTCAGTCGGCAGACATATATCGGGCCTACAGCCACAACCTTCCAGGAGAGCACTTACTAAATGTTGAACAACTTGCTCCAGCAAATAATTTGAAACAGTTCTCAAGTGCCCTTTGTGCCTTCAAGAGCTAAATTTGTGTATATCTTGTGGTTGCTTTGCGTATTCTTGCCCCAGTCTCTATGCCTTAATTCTCCCAACCGTTCTTGCCGAAGATTTCGTGCTTCAGGAGATTGCGTCACCAAAAAGCTCGTTTCGTTGGCACGTTTACCATTTAATCGTCACTGGCGTGCAGCCCACCATATTGCGGTCCTGAAACTCGCGCTTGGCTTGGCGCTGCAACTAGATTCAATAACAGGATATTTCGCTCAGCTTTCTGTCTACGGATATCTGCCCCAAGAGTTAGCAGCATGTCCCCTATGCCAACGAGCTCCTTGCCAGCAGCATAAAGCAAAGCCGTTCGTTCACTCTGCGCAAGCAACAAACAGATCATTCGAGCCTCTCTAAGTTGAGGTGGAGATTGACCTCGACTTGCTGTACTGCCTTGCTTTCATGCTCGCCATGATCCTTCTATTGCCAAGGGTCATGGAGAGCATTTTTGTGCGTCAAACGCACAATGGTGCTAAACTTTCATGGAAGAAATGCAGAACACAACTATTAAATGCCAGTAGTTTGCCATAAAGCACAGCGCACGATGCACGTACTGCTACTGGCGATGTGGGGTCTTTGAGGTCAATAGTGGTATCCTTTTAGGCAAGTGGGCGTCAGCGTTGTAGCTCGTCAACAAGGGAAATAAATTAACACGTCTGCGGTACTGAATACAAAATAAAACCCAACTCGACTATGCATTGTGCCATTGTTTGCTCAACGTATGGCATTGGTGCTTTGATATTCATGCTTGCAATTTTCACTTCTGCATATTTCAAAACCGATAATTAATCAAAAGTGGTTCTGCTCAATGTCCCTGCAATGCGGCACAAGAAATGCGAGATCATAGAACAATTAATGTTAATCGAGGATGGCGTCACCTTTAGCGGACACCTGCCAGAGCACCATGACCATACACTAAGGGAAACATGCCATGCGACACAATCCATACACGGTTTGCTCAAAATCCAACTGCATCCTTTCGGCAAATGTGGTCCCAAAACCCCACCGTTAGTACAATACTAACAGCTAGTACATTGACTCAATTTCAAACGTGTGCCCTCGGATACCGCATAGACACCACGGGTTTCGTCAATCCGCTTCAACGGCAACTTCTTCTTGCCCCTGGCGACGGATACTGGCGACCCCCGGCGACGCGGCGGCCCAGCGACGCTTTTGGCGAGGGAACCCTCTGCCGGCCGGCGATGGAAGCGCTTCCTGCTACCTGGCGACGCCCCTTCCCGTCCCCCCACTTTTTGGCAACGTCGCCGGGGGTCGCGGTGCCATCGCCGGTGGCGTCGCCGGAGGTTGGCCCTTTCCTCCAATGTCAATTGTGGAAACGAAATGCGGTATTCAACTTGGGAAAGTAAGGAGAGATGCAATGTCAAACCATGGTTGTTTGCATAACAAAACCACCTACTCTGGATTTGAGTATCCAGATTCGTCTCAAAGCAAGGGAAGCTTCCCCGAACCCTTGCTGGATGAGAGGGCGCTCCAGCGGATTGGGATGCCCTCGGATAGCCGCCATGGTAGAGAGGTTGTCACCCAGTTGATGGAGCCTCGCTGTGTGAATAGTTCACACACGGCACCACTGTTCATGCACAGCACCCGCCACGATACTACCGCAGTATATGGTAGTACATGGTAGTACCTGACATGGGGCACACACCTCCCACACCGTTCGCAGCACCACAGCGAACAACAGTCAAGTACTGCCGTGTATGTACCGCCCGCGATGGCCCTCCTCAAACGCTCTCGGCAGCACTACAAACCTCCACGTTACCTTACACACCGCATCGTATATGTTTCAAACATCCAACGTCCATCGGCAAGCGCAACTCGGCTTGGCCCCTTGTGCCTTAAGTTGCCTCCACAACGCCCACCGGCGCCCACGGCCCTGACAGGCGAACCGACGCCCGGCGACGGGAGCGCGACGCTTCGCGATGGAAGAGGACGTGAAGGCGGCGCTGGGACTGGACTGCGCGACTTACACCACGCATCGCGAGGAGGGGCACTCGGGTGCATTCCCGTCCGCGGACTCTGCTAGCTTTCAGAAAATCGACCGGCATTGCGATCGGAAACACCCTTCGTTGACCAACTCGCCACATTGGCCGGGACGGCGGCCAGTGGATGCATCGATCTCCAATTCCAACGCGTTAGGCGCGTCGGGCCGCGTCCAAAAATGGGGAATGGGGCGTCTTCCGATCCGATTGATTCGAAAACAGCCGCTGGAATTCGATGGGCAGGCAAGAACGCGATCTGGTATGGGGTGAGACTCGTTGGAGGGGCTGTCAATCGCCAACCCCAGCGGAATCGACGGGCTGGAAACTATTTCGAAAAATGGTTTTGGATAATGGGTGGCCTCGCAGTCCGTTTGGGTCAAGAACAACCGCTGGATTTCAACGAGCTGACCGGGACGCGGTGTAACATGAGGTGAACCTCTCGGAGAAGCCTTCGATCGCCAATCCCAAGGCAATCTACAAGATGGAACCTGGTGCAAAAAGTGGTGTGGTAAAATGTGTCGCCTCCCGATCAGTCTGAGTTGAGAACAGTTGCTGGGATCCGAAGGGCGGGCAGGGACGCGGTCTAGCATGAGATGAAATTTGTCCAAGGGGGCCGTCAATCGCCAGTTCCAGCGGAATCGACGGAATGGAACCTGGCTCAGTACATTGGTTCTGGGGAAGGATCATCTTCCAATGCTTTCCTGGGGTTGGAGTTCCACACACAGTTGTTGGATCGATGGGTGGGCAGGGCTGTTGTCTGATCGGCGGCGGTGTTGGCCAAGGAGTCGTCGATCGCCAATCCCAGTGCAGTGGATGGGCAGGAGCAGGGCCACATGGTGCAGGATGGAAAGCCCATTGATATGTGACTGTGGCCAGCAGCAGTGTATCAGTTTGCTCGATTTGAACGGATGGGCGCACTTGCCTGCTGGTATCTGGGCGTTGCTGCCATCGGCCTGGTGCCAAATGACCCGATCTCCCCCCTCTTGGTCAGTATTTAGTCATGCTTATGTCAAACTTACACACCCTTTTGCGCACCTCTGCTTGTGAGGACGTTGCCAACACCAAAGCAACAAGAACAACCCCACTCCACACCCACCCTCAGAGGCTCTATATCATCTTTTCTCAGCAGGTAAAAGAGCCTCACGCACACTTGCATAGGAGGGGGCACCCTTTTCATGGCCCGCTTCTCTTTCTCTTTGTAGCAAATCCTAACCTCCCACCCCCCCATGCCCCCTCTCGCTTCACCAGCCCTTCCATACCCTACAGCGTCCCACCCACGCTGCACACAGCACACCACGCACCTCCCACCCGACTGCAGACTGCCTCCTTTCCTGCTGCTCTTTCTTCTTCGTGTCGCACATGGAGAGTTCTGAATGATGTTCATTCGCTCTTTATACCTTCGATTATTGCTGGACTCCATGTTCTTGTTGCATTCCCTGCCTGCCAAGCTCAAAACTGGAACATGGTTGAAGCTGCGTCAGTGTGCATCCACAGGTTCGAGTGATGATGAAGAAGGGCGCAGGCAAGTTTCTAAAGTTCTTCCTGATCGACGACAAGGAAAGAGAGGTGCTGGCGGCAACAGCCGAAGACCAGGGCGATGCCCACTACCTGTACAAGAATTCGAAGGGCTTTAATCAGCATGGAAAACTGGATTCGCAAAAGAGAAGGGAGTTGATAAAGTGGTAAGGGTTATTACGCATGAACTATTACAGATCTATTTGTTCAAGGGAAACAGTGAGAAAATCTGAACAGAAATAGAAAGGAAGGTGAATTATGTGAAGAGATAGGAAAACCTGAACAGAAGGATGCAGGGTGAGCTGCTTTGTGCAGCAGGTTCCTGGATGATGCTGCAGAAGAATAATTTGTAGTACTGTATAAGTAAAAAAGTTCGCGCAGAAAATTTTTCGCGTATTTCGCGCGGAAAAAAGTTCGCGCACTCGTCGGTGCGCGAACTTTTTTCCGCCGCGAACTCTTTTCGCCCGCGAAAATTTTCGCCGCGCGAACATTGCGGAACCGGGCTCCTGCCGCCCTTGACCTTCGCCAGGGGGTGCGCCGTTTATTATTGTGCTGTGCCGCCCCCCGGCCGCCGTCCTGACCCTCCGCCTGCCGCAGACGAATAGCACGAGCGGCCTGGTCAGGGAGATGGCACTTCCTCGCCGCCAAGATTCGGCTGGCCAATGGCCCACCAGCGATCGATCCAGCGCGAGCGATCTGCCGGCCAACTCAGGACTCCTTCGGGGCAGTCGCTGGACGGGGCTCGAGCTAGGCTCTTGCAGGACTAGAAACTGGGAGGAGGATAGAGCCGCCTGGTCAGGGAGATGGCGCCTCCTCGCTGCCAAGATTCGGCTGGCCGATGGCCACCGGCGCGAGCGATCTGCTCGCCAGCTCACGACTCCTTCGGGGCAGTCGCTGCTCGTCAAAGACCGCCGCACGGGGCAGTCGTCGTTGTGCAAGGCCAACGGGCCAAAGCGCGGGAAGCGCCCGACCCATTTGGGAGGAGGCCGAAAACTTCGCGGGCGAAAAAGATTCGCGGGGGCAAAATGTTCGCGCGGAAAAAAGTTCGCGCAGTTGCTCGAGCGCGAAATGCGCGAACTTTTTTCCCGCGCGAACTTTTTTACTTATACAGTATTCACGGCTGGGCCTATCTGCATGCGATGGGCACCTTTTCGTCGGCGCTGTGTGCACATTACGATTGCTGGTATGTTGCGGCGGCTGAGCGCTTTATTGTGTCGCTTGGGACCTCCAGGCTGGAGAAGATCATTCGAAGTTCTCAGACTCAAGTCCGCAGCAAGCAGAAGGCAGGTGTAGGGAAGATGACGCCCACAGGAACCCACCCGGAGGGCCTCTGCTTGTCGACCAGAAGTGAGAATTATCAGTACTCGCTGGAGTGTAAAAATGGCAGAATGCCACTGTCACACTTTCTGCCAAGAATCCTCTTGATACAGTGCCTTATCAGTACATGTAGAGGCCCATCCCCCCAATATTTTGGCTGTACAAGTGATTACAGTCTTGCAGTATGGTCTGCAGCACGTTTCCCCGGTACTTCAGCAGTACAATTAGCTTCACATTTGACCAGTCCTGCAGCAATACAAGCAGTGGCACATAGCCCAGTGCTTTGTTCTGTTCCGGCAGACGTCAGCCAAGCACCCTGTATCAGCACTCTCTGTGGACCACATTTTTGAAGCATGTACGGGCTGAAACCTAGGTGTTTCAGGTGAATAATTCATTAATGGTATTATCATGTGCGAATTCGATGAATGTGCCACATTTTCGATCTGGCATCCATGAGCTCTTAGTTGGTGACTGTGTTGATTTGTTTGTGCGCAGGCAGGAGCGTGTTCAGTGCACCGATGGCCGCAAGTCCAACAGGTTTTTCCTCATCAATCAGTATGGGAAAGAGCACTTGGCGGTGGTGGGCGAGAGAGCCATGCCATGGATGGACATTACCAATACGCCGCGGTGAGGCCAGTTGCATGAAGTACTGCACTAAACATGTTGTCGCCCAGGTGCGTCATGTGGTGTGGCCTGGACAGCCCCAGCTCACACTGTTGACTTGAAATTTGGAATGTGTTCCACTCAATCGGGCTTGGGCTAACGTGTTATGCATTGGATTGACCAGGATTGAAGCTTGCTGTACACAGAAAGGCCAGATTACTTGACTGATTGGGCCTGAAGCAACAACAAATCGTCTTGCTCCTTACTATGGATGGACCTGCAAATTGGTTCTGTGAGCGTGTACATTTGCTGTTTGGCCGCTATTGCATTCGAATTACCAGCACATCGTTTGTTGTAATGATCAGCAAAAGCTCCAAAACCTGCGGGTAGAGCCCTTCGCCTCTGCCTCCAGCTTGACCTGCAGAAACGTGTCCCGCGTCTACAACTGGCTCGAGCAGTGGCTGACGCACGATGCCCTCACAGCCACGGAGCACGAGCAGAAGGGACTATTGAACGACCAACCCAGTGGGGACCAGAGGGCCCGGCCACGCTTTGTCGTGCTGGACGTGGTGGAGCCCAAGTTGCTGGAGCTTTCAAGACTCTCACGGACTAGGAAAAGGTGGGTTGAGGTGAAGCTTTGCAAGGGAAACAGGGGGGGCGAGAGGAGATGAGTCGGGATAGAGGGAAAAAGGAAAAGGGGGGTGAATGAAGGGCGGACCGGCATGCAGGTGTTGGGCCTTGTTGGGGCTGGCAAACTTAGAAAAGGTGCGATTAAGAGAGAATCTCACTAAAAACTTGCCTTCATGTTTTGAATCGGTCAAGAGATTCGCCTGCATATGCAAGGAGGAAGGTGCATGATCCCATTGCCGTAAGGCAGCCAGCACTGTCTACTCGTGCGCACCCCAATTCCCTGTTGTCATAGTGGTGCATGTCCACAGGCGATGGCTCAGAATTGATAAGCTCATGCTGCCCCTTCTCTGCTCCTTTTTTTCTCGTGTGTGAGCTGACATGGTGGGTCCTGAATATGAACAGCACGTGCGAATGCAAATGGCAGCTCTAGAACTATTTATCACCATTGCTGCACAGTGTGTGCACAGCATTGTTGAGAGTAAGTCTGCGCTGGAATTTTCTGTTAGAGGGTTGACAGGAGGTGCTCATCTCAACAAACATGTGTGTCATCGTCCACAGCATGGGCAAGATTTTTCGCAGCAGCCCTTGTTCAGAGGAATTTGCATGCTGTGCAGCTGCACTATTAATCTGCCCAACATGCTGCAAAGTTGATCCTGTGTACCATACACTTAGGGGAACTATCCCAAATGGTGGACTTATTTGACCACGGTATTGATGACAGGTAACTCCAAACAGCAGCCTTCTGTTGTACAATTTGACTCGTATTGACCACATTGTTGATGATCAAACTTTTGCCAATCAAGCATTGATTGCCAGCATAGGCTGTCCAGCGCAGCGGAGGAGTGCTACCGAAAGAGGATCCGACTGTTGGCCTCAGAGGAGGCAGCTGCTGGTGAAAACTTCCAGGCACGCTGGCTACAGGATAGACAGATGACCATGGTTGCTGAAGCTAAGGACCGCAGGGCTGCTGCACTGACGTCTCTTTGCATGGCCCAAGGAGGCACCCACCAAAGAGCAGGTCAGCATGTGCATGGTGCCTGCAGTTGCCAGATTTCATCGCGCTATAATAAACTGCCCGGGTATTAACTCTGCAGACGTTGCATGGTGTGAATGTTTGGATTTAACAAACCGTCTTCAAACTTCCAAACTTGCAAGATTGTGGAATTTGTCCAATGTACAGCATTGACATGAGCGCATTGTACATGGTAGCAGGGCTGGTGCACTGCCATCTTTTGCGGGGCTCAAGGAGGCACCCTTTGAAGAGCAGGTCGGCACACACGTCATGTTTGCTGGCCACCAAAAAGGTTGAATGCCTGAATTTTGGACATTGAACGATTCTTGTTATTATGGCTGGTGGCAATGGACACAATTTATTTCAAGTGCGGATTTGACAGTATCGACTAGTCCTAGAAAACAATGCCTGGATGATGGTGTGGTTAACAACGGCACTGTGTTGCTGCTATCATATGTGTCGTTGCCCATGTACTTTACCATGACGCACATTGTTAGATGCACTGGGGATGCTTGTTGCAGTGCTGTGGGCACGAGTTGCATCGTACTCTGCTGCATTATGTTGCATTGTTGTGCACCAGCACCAAATGATGCAACAGTGTGGCTGCACTTCGTAGAGGCATACTGTGCTTTGCGCGTCAGGTGTGCTGCTGTGCATGCCATCCACGTCAGCACTGTGGAGTATTGGCACTGCATATTGAGCGAGATGGCATAGGCAGGTCGAGGAGGAACTGAGGAGAGTTCGCCACGCCAGGAGGGCAAGGCCCAGGTGGGAGCCTCATGAAAGCCATAAGATGTCTCCTTGACAGTAATTGAGTTTCCTTTAGTTCAGATACCCTCTCGGTTTAGCTCACTTCGGATTAATTCAGCTCGTTTGCAGACTGACGTGTGGATGGCTGGCATGCCAAGAGCAACTTTCCTCACTTTTCAATAGTGCACTTTTCTAAACAAGTACATGGTTGTCGATGTGGTGTCAATTTGCTGTGGAACAATGACAGATAACTGGCTACCAATTTTTGTGCTACTGCATCTCCCTCTTGTGGGCCCTTATGCAGGCAGTGTTCGCTCATGGTGCATGGACGGTCTCACTATCAGTGGCCCACTTGTCCTTATCTGGATTCTGATACAGAAGGTGCCCATCACTAGCAGAATGTGTGTGTCTATGTGGTGCTTGTATCTTGTCTCCTGTGGCAGTTGTCCATTATTCCTCTGAGCAGTGGGCACTGTGAGGGCGATGCATGTCCACATCAGAGGAATAATGGTAGGGCGCTGCCAGAGCCCTTTGAGCCAGGTCATAAGGAGCACACCCTGCTCCATGGACCCCGCCTCCCTTAAAGGCAATGCAAATTGGCTCAGAGACTCTTCATGAGAATACGTTTGACAACAGGCATTCACATCGCATTGATAAGTGTGGTACGCACCACCATTGCTCCAGCAGGGCAGTGGCCAAAGGCTGAGGCAGTGCCTTGAGGCCCTCAAGGAGTTGGGCTCGCTCTACATGCCGCTGAAGCTCCTGGCAAATTCAGACATCATGGACACCGGTAACAAACTGAAAGGCCATCCAAACAGCAGCACAGCAAGGCAAGTTCAAGGCTGCACTTTTAACGCAGCACTTTTTAATTGTTGATATTGATTAAGCGCTGTCAGATCGGTGACAGCTATTTGAAGCACAAGTGAGGTGTGTTTGGATTTCCCCAGAGCATTTTGCTGACAGTGCTCTTGCTACACTTGTGCCAGTTGCCTGGGATGTGCTGCCAGCGATTTCAAGGATTTGGTCATTTTGGCAGTTTCCTGGTGCTTTCCTCTGCAAGCGAGCTTTGGTCATTTGGACCCCATCAATTCTTGACAGTCGGGTTATTTTTGTGGATGAATGTTACCAGTCATTCTGTCAGTTGATCATAGTCATCATGATAATAATACCTTAAGAAAGCATCCATGCATGTCTGCTTACTTCTTTCTGCCACACGCAGGTACTCCACATACGTTGCACTACAGTGGCGCTCACAGATGCTGGCACGGTGCCGCGTGCTTTTGGACCCTCAGGTACTGGCGGAGCCTGTGGGGCAACTGGACAAGCCGCTGCTGAACAATGTGCACGTGCCGACTGCTCTCAGGCTGGGCCCGTGGGACCAGAAGGTGGAATGGCGCAACGGATCAGGGGCGAGGGAGGAAGTTGACAACGAGGGCAAGGTTGATACCAGCGAGGAAGAGTGGACAGTGTCGGATACCAGGGTGAGCATTCTGGGGGACTCGTTTCTGAGCTTCAGAGTAGAGCCTTCAGGACATGTTCTTTCACTTTTGATCATAACACAAGGGCTATGAGACCGTCTGTTGCAGAAGTTTGGTTGACACTTCCTTGTTGCAGTTTGCAAATTCAACCACTACCAGACACCTTTTTACACAGCTATGTTGCAGCGACGTGACCACACAGGCGTTTGCGAGGGTGTCAACTGCATTATTCACATTTGCACATTGCCAACATACCTATGAGCACCCAAGCTTTGCAGTTTTCCTTGTGCAATGGTGCATTTCGCCTGCCAGTTGTTGACATAGTGTTGAAAAGCCGTCCTTTGCAACCATGTATGTTTCACTGTACGCATGCCCAATGGACGCAGTCTGCCAGCACAACGGAAACTGTCAACGACTACAGACAGCTTGACTACTACACAGTAGACTGGCATCCCACAACACCAGCTGGAGGAGTTGAGGAAAGGTGTGGCCCCGTGGCAAAGTGGTGCGTGCTTTGCAGGCTTTGCTCGATATGTCGTGAACGCGATAAGACACTCAGTAGTTTGTTGCTGCACCAATTTCATTGGTGTGTGCTCAGTAATGTGTCAAGATGGGACACCAAATGTGATGGTGGTAACAGCAAGAACATGTGACTGTTTTTGTGTGGTGTTGTTGGTGCATTTCAGAAGGACTGCATGCACCCTTGGGGCAAGCATGTCGCGTCAACAGTAATTTGCCAGTAGTCGCCATCAGCACATATCCACTGTTTGCGATCAGTGAATAATGTCACGTCATCGGCAGCTTCAAGGTCCACAGTAGGGTTTTGCACCATGTGTTCTTCTTTTGATGGAAGATAGTAAAGTATCCCAGTGCTTTTTGCACGTGTTTTCACAACACAGACCTTGTCAGAATCGGCGAGTATTTCATCATCAACAATGACAGCAGGACTGCCAGGTGTTTTGATGTTTGTGTTGAACGCACTTCTCTTCTTGTGAATTCCTCTTTGCCTAGCAGTGCAGTTCTTTATCTTGCTGGGCAGTGGAGAACCGCATATTGATTGGAAACATTTGGCCGTGTGGGTGGTTCATGTCACTTTGATCAGTACATTTTCGATTGCAACACGGGTGGGGGCTTATAGTTCGATATTTCAGTCTTATCAGCTCGAAATGCTAATGCACAAAAGTAGGCATCTATTCTCTTTTGTATGCTCCCTCTGTCCGGGAATTAAATGAAACATTTTGTTGGGAGGCTGCAATCGTGTGAGGTGCTTGTTTGTTTTTCTTGAACATGCAGCCACAACAAAACACCTTATGTACATGTGTCGTTTGTTGCCAAAAGTTCAGAAGTGACGGTTAAGCACAGCGCGTTCGGCAATGCATGGAACCTGCGCTACTTCAGTCCAGAATCTGGATGCTCCCAGGGCATCCTCCGCCCGCCAAAAACTAGGTTCCCGGTTCCGGAATGGCCCAACACACGGCTGCGGCCCCTTTTGGCAGACTTCAGGGCACTGGGAGGGTAGAGTGTCCAGCCTTGTTCAGGCTCTGAGGCAACGATCGACACCCATCGCGATGGACAGCCGGTGTAGATTGGAAATGGTTGTGCATCTTGCCATCGCGGAATTGTGGAAGCCCCCGCCATTTTCCATGGCGATGCGACGACATATCTGGGATCTGCCATTGCCAGCAGGTCTTATGGAGTCCGAAGGCTAGCCGCGGAACAGCTGCGTGCGCCAAAAGCTCTCCTTTCGTTCGGATCTCTAATCAATGGCCTGGTTGGTGCACAGAACGCTCCTCACAAGACAACATCAAACCCACCAAACGCGACCGATGGAAGGTGTGGATGCTCCATCGGAGACCCAAATTGGTGTAAGGTGGTGCTCTTGCGTTCTGCAAAGGAGAAGTCAAACATATGTTGCAGTGGCATCTCGCAAAGCAGCGTGAACCATAAACGAAACGCTCCTTGCGCCGGATGCCTGGGTCAGTCGCGTCCAACGATCTTTTTGCTGCTGTGAGTCGAGTTGACAACCATATTCTTCCAAACTTTCTGTGGTGGCCTGAACGCTCGCAAACACTGTCCCCAAGGTGGCGGAAAACACCCTGATTGTGCAGTTCGCTGATTTCCGTGTTTCTGATCCAGAACTGAAATGCTCAAAACGCCATCAAAACCACGGACACGATCGACGATCGACACGTACGGATCTTGGCTCCACGGCTTCTGTGCCTCGACAGGAAGGCCTCCGACCTGCCGCCACAATGGCAACCGGAACATTGACTCTGCGACGCGCACTGACAGTCACACAGCGACCTAGTCTAGGGGCCGGGTGGGGTGGGTGGGTGGGTGGTAGGGGTGGGGGTGGGGGTGGGGGTGGGGGAGACACCAACGTGAGAAGTATGGAGTCTTTGGAAAAGTACTGGGGTACCGGCTCAAAGTATTGGGGTATGAGCTGTACTTATCCTTTCCTTAAAAATTTGATAGGATGTATTAACATCGTAGACGGCGCTCTGATTCAATTTCCTATCCCATTTGCGGCGAAGAGCTTTCATCTCTCTACGCCGACTATCTCTTCAAGCCTTCCGCTCATCGAGCTGCTTTGCACGAGCAAACCGGCCCTGGTTGTGAGCATGCCGCCTTTCCTTCTCCATCCGATGTACTTGCACTCTTTTTGACATATCTCCTAGTAACGGGGAAGCGCAAGATGAGATCGACAGCTCTGAGATCTCCTCCCAACGTTCGTGGGGGTCGTTCGGGTCTGGCCACTCAGGGCTCCCTTTGCTAAGATCCCACAACTTAGGTATGTGACTGAGCGCAAAGGCCATTATTTTAGGCCAGTTAGGATCCTCCCGGGCAATTTGATCTGCCATTCCGGGGCCGTACCACCTTTGAATCCTCACCAATTGTGCAGTGGTTAATCACATTCCAAATCTTTTTGAGGCCATTTGCCGGCCTTTGTCTAGATCATTGAGCCGTCCACTGTGGAATTTAGTCCACACAGCTCGGCATGACGGTTGCTGACTGTAAGGCTCTCCAGTATCGGGCACAAACTCCAGCACCCATGAATTCTCTCCCTATCCCCACTCCGGTAACGCCGGTCTATGGGGACTCCAATCCGGACCTCTTGGTCTGTTAGGACTTCGCTCACATACCATGCATGCATTCTCCATCAGCGATTCCTCGCTAGTCTGTCCCCCATCACTAGGTGTCTTTATGTGCACCTGTGATCTAATCCGCTGCTCAGATGTTCTGGCCAATGGGCCTGTGATTGGAACCACTTGGTCTATTGTCTAGGCCTCTCGGCCTGTTTGAGCGCCTTGCTCACCTAGCGATGGGCTCTTCCTCTTCACTCCTTGCTGACTGACTATCTTCCAGTCGCCCTCCGCTTCTGGAATCATTGGCATCTTCGGCCCTGTCGGACTGGGTGCCCACTAAGGCTACTTGGACTGCCGCACGATTTGCTCCTCCGCCTCACGTGCCCAGTCCTTCTGCTTCAGCAAGCGATCACTCAACATGGCCACGTGCTCTTCCGTGGAGGCTCATACAGCTTCAGCTTCTCGGCTCTGCTCCTTAGCCTTTTTCAAGGCCACTTCATGTTGGCGCACCTCCTTCTGCGCCAAGGCTGTAGCAATCTCTAATTGAGCGATCCGGGTTGCGGCTTCCCAATTGTGAGCTTCTTGTGACTCGGCCATCTTCTCTAGGAGGGCCATCATCCCGGGGGCTTGAAGGAAGGTGGCCATGGTCCTTGGCTCAACCACCTCTTCCTCGGGAGCTCCTCCTCTTCCGCCATGGGCTAGTTTTGTTCCTCGGGCTCCGCTCGGCTCGAGGATGCTCCAGCAATGTCCTCTTGGACTGTTTCTTCCATTGGATCCCCCTCTCGAGCTGTCTTCTCGTCACCGGCCCCAGTCGCCGGTGCCCCATCTTGGGGTGCCTCTTTGCCCGTTTCCACGGACTGGCCCTCTTGGGCTGCGTCTTTGGCTTCCTCAGCCTCCATTGAGGAGGCCGGGGATGGTGCTTGCCTCTTCGTGCTTGCCCTTGCGCCCATGTGAAAATGTGGTAGTCACCCTCAGGTGGCTCCGAAACCAAATGATACGAGAAGATTGTTGGTGTGGGGTTCCTGCCCTCTTTGAGATGCGGACCCACCTCGCTGGGCACCTAGGTCCTTATAGGGACTTAGGCGGGACCACCCCAACCTACTCCTATATCATATAATATAATAACCATTCAGTTGGGTTAGAGTATTGTTAGCATATCTTGGGCAGGGCGTCCCCCATACCAAGGAACCATTAGTAAGGCATCCCCCACATCAGGCCAGTGTTCGTAAGAGCCTTCTTGAGCTTGGCCTCCTATGCAGCAAAGACTCTTAGACGCCACTGGGCCCATTGGCACTGTTGGGGGCTCATCTCGATGCCCACGGCATGCCTGCCCTCAAAAGCCGCAGTGACCATGGTGCTTCTAGTGCCATTGAAGATGGAAAGCACTGCCCCCCGATCCCTTGCCAACGTGCGAATGAGCACGCGTGTTTCCTCCGCACTCTTCCATGTGGGGTTGATGGGGGCGCCGCCGGATCGCAGCTCAGCGTCTATTTCCGCACAGCCATACTTGGAGTCTTTGCAAGGGTGGGGAAAGAAGTACTAAAATCGCCCCCCTAGAGGGGACGACTCTGCGACCACCGCCTTGGCGCCGTTGCCATATTTCATGGCGAGAAGGTACACCGCGGTGCCCGGGGATTGCGTTCCCTTCACCATCTGCCCTGGCCCATCCCGCCCTAGCATGAACACCACATGGCCCCTGGCCGGCTCGGTCTTTGGGGTCCCCTCCTATAGTGCCACAATCCAGTCCATGGCGTCCTGGAATTGGCAGTAAACTACTAGACAGAAGATAGAGACCAGGGGAGCATTGGCAATGAGGCCAAGGATGTCCAGCAAGGGTTCCCAATTAGCTTCTGGGGTATCCCAACCTTTATCCTGCCCGTGCTTCCTCAGGCCGAAGGGGAGGTCTACGAGCACGAGGCCTACATAAGTGCCGTGGAGGAGCCTATCAATGCAGGTGAACGTGCTTTTCTTGAGCATGTCACCATGGATAATGGACAAGTGGATATTAGCGGTGGCCAACTCGCTGGGCTCCAACTCGTTGGATTGAAAATCCACACATGTCCTTCTTGCAATGCACTGAGCCACTGTGTATGGGGATAGGCTCACGAGGTCTTCCGGATAATCTGAGCACACACCAGGGGCCAAGTGGGGATCTGTGGGCCCTTGGGTGATGGCGTGGTTTTCGGCTCGATTCGCGGGCGATGTGCCCACCGCAGTACCCAATGTGGCCGGAATGGCCTCCTCCGCCGGATGACCGGCGGGCGGTCCGGGGCGCTCGCTCCTTCGGGGTGCGCAGTGTGGGCCCAGTCCTGCGATTGGCCGGGCACGGGGCGGCAGTGCGTGCAATGGGTGCGCGACGCCGGTGCGGCCTGCGGGTGCAGCCGCGCGGAGGCGAGTGGTCGGCAAGAGTTACAACTGGTCGGGCATCGGGGCCGCCCTTTGGCCTGCCCCGCATCACGTGACAATGCAGCGTATCGATAGTATCTCATCCCCCAATACGGTGCGGAGGGGTCCCTTAAGTACTAGAACTCCTAATGGCTATATCTTCGCTACTGCTAACCCGAATAGCCTAATTCAAGAACCTATGGTTTCCTAGTAAGTTTTTCTAAGAGATGAGATTATCCATGAATATTCATTATACCTCCCAGATACCCATAACCAAGGAAACACACTACCCCCTGTGCTTTACACCATAGGTGAAGTCCTCCGTTGTGGGGTCAGGGGGGAGGACCGCAGGGATGCCCTTTAATAGGCATGTTGCAACCATGTCTACGATATTGGCTATCTGCCGAGTATTGGCGCCAATGCCCTTGCTGAATCGCTTCTTGA
>CAJHUC010000508.1:0-54661 GCA_905146915.1 Ostreobium quekettii | reverse complement strand
AACGGAGCGGACGGTACCCGAGTGTGGCCACCTCTAGAGGCAGCCTGTCAGAAAAAAATTGGATTTCATATCAATGAGACAGGCAGCCAAGAGAGCAAACAAAACCGACCAGCCCATGTACTTGTGCATCCTGAAGGCCACAGACTTCCCAAGTAAAGATAGCAAAAGGCCAAAGTCCAAGGCTGGTGCAGCCAAAGGCATGACTTAGGGCGAAAGGCGGAGATTGTCGAAGGAAACAGGCTCAGTGACGGAAGAGGTACCGATTGAGGAGGTTATTCAGAAAAGGTCAGTGAGGCAGATGAGGCTGTCCGGGAACAGCTGCAGCAAACACTTGAGGAGTTCAAGGACGTGTTCCTAGATAAGCTGCCTTATGGTCCACCACCCAAGAGGATAGTCGATCACGAGATTGATACGCTGCCAGGAGAGGCACCGTCGCACAAAAGCCCATACAGGCTGAGTACGGCTGAGTTGGATGAACTGCGGCGGCAGATCGACACATTGTTGGAACAGGGGTGGATCAGACCAAGTTCTAGCCCATATGGTGCACCCATCCTTTTCATACCCAAAAAGGATGGCAAGTGGAGGATGTGCATCGACTACAGGGCTTTAAACAAAATAACCGTCAAGAATCGGTACCCACTGCCAAAAGTGGAGGAATTGTTGGATCGACTGCATGGGGCTAAATACTTCACGAAGATTGATCTCTCCTCAGGTTACCATCAGATCCGAGTGAGAGAATCAGATGTACACAAGACAGCTTTCGTGAGTCGATATGGCAGTTTTGAATATCTTGTCATGCCATTCGGGTTGTGCAACGCACCAGCGACCTTCCAAAGGATCATGAATACAATTTTGAGGGAAGGCTTGGACCAGTTCGTGCTAGTGTTCCTTGATGATATTTTGATCTACAGCCGGACAAAGGAGGAACACATACAGCACATCAGGAAAGTTCTGACCTGCCTACGGTCGGAGAAGTTGTTTGGAAGATTAAAGAAGTGTGACTTCTTCAGAACTGAGGTGGAATACTTGGGCTTTGATGTGGGGGCTGAGGGGATCAAGCCATCCTTATCAAAAGTCCAAGCAATTTTGAATTGGCCGACACCAGAAAATGTTACCGACGTCCGTTCATTCTTGGGGCTGTGCAATTTTTATCGCAAGTTCATACGGTGGTTCAGCGAGCTGGCAGTGCCCATGACGGACTTGAGAAGAAGGACACGACCTTTGTTTGGAGTGACGAAGCTGAAAAATCATTCAATCGTTTGAAGACAGCCATGGTGACTACACCAGTTCTGCAGTTACCGGACTTCGACCGGGAGTTTGTGGTTACCACAGATGCATCAGGCGTTTCAGTGGGTGGTATACTACAACAGGACTTTGGCAACGGGCTGCAACCCATTTGCTATGAGAGTAGAAAGCTCAACCCGGCCGAGACACGGTACAGTGCATATGAGCGTGAATTACTGGGCATCACTTAGGCTGTTGGGAAATGGCGGCACTACTTGGCCAGCCATCACTTCATCATCCAGACAGATCATGACTCCTTAAAAAACCTGCCCAACCAGCCCGCAGTGAACAGGAGGGTGTGGAAATAGGTGCAGGTTCTACAGGGTTATGATTGCGATATTGTCCACATCCCAGGAAAGGACAACCCTGCAGATTTTCTGACGCGCAGGAGTATTCAGGAGTTGAGATGCATGGCAGATGTGCGCACAGAAGAGGAGTCATTGGTCCAGCGTCTTCGTCTTCATGAGGGTGACAACGGGGAAAACGATATTCAAAAGAAACTGGACGAAATATTTAAAAGTCCAGTCCTGAGGGTGCAGTGGTGGCTGCAAGTGGGGAACAAAATTCTTTACATTCTTTATTGGTGACCAGCACCAGGATTACTCTGGAGGAAGACTTGAGGAGCTCTATAAAAGAGGGCTACAAGCAAGACAACAGATGGGCAGAAGTTTTGAACCAATTGGAATCTGTCCAAGGACGAGTCACCAGGATCGGGAATCGTGATTACCGATTGAACCATGGATTCATTGAAATCAAGTTGAAGGACAACACCGAGGACCGGCAACCTTGGAGATTGGTGGTACCAGATGTGGAGGACGCCTGCAAGAAGATTATGGCAGAGATACATACAGTACCATATGCGGGACATCTTGGTTACCACAAGACACTCAAGAAACTACAACAGAATTTCTACTGGCCAGATCACACAGTGGATGTAAGAGACTTTGTGCTGGGATGTGAGGTCTGCCAGTCAGAGAAGAGTGTCCACAAGTTGCCAGCAGGACTCCTTCAGCCGTTGCAACTTCCAGAGGAAAAATGGAGTGATGTCAGCCTTGACTTCATCATGGGTCTACCGGTCAGTGAAAGGAAAAATGATGGGATCCTCACGGTTGTAGACCGAGCTACAAAGATGGTACACTTGGTACCCGTCCAGCAGATCATCACTGCTGCTGAGACAGCTCGAGTCTACTGGGAGCAGAGTGGACGACTTCACGGGATCCCCAGATCGATCGTCAGTGACCGAGATCCACGATTTGTGTCGAAGTTCTGGCAAGAATTCTGGAAGATTTTGGGCAGCAAGCTGAGGATGTCCAGCGCTCACCACCCCCAGACAGATGGACAGACAGAGGCAGCCAACAGGGTGGTGGAGCAAGTCCTCAGGTGTACTATCCATGGCAGTCAGGAAGTCACTCATTGGGAGAAATACTTGCCCATGGTGGAGTTCGTGATCAACAGCAGCGCATCGCCATCCACGGGGTACACGCCTTTCTTTCTAAACTACGGCTTTGAGCCAGTGACCCCGTTGGACCTGATCAAGGATGTGGACCAGACCAACATTGAGGGTGTCAACGTCTTTGTCAACAGAATGAAGAAGACATTCAGAATGGCGATGCAGTCAGTTCATCAGGCTCAGCAGAGGCAGAAGCGTCAGGCCGATCAGCGGTGCAGAGAACAGAGGTTTCACAGTGGGGAACAGGTGCTACTCTGTACAGAGCATTTACAGTTGAAGAATGCACCTGTTCGCAAACTGAAGCGACGATTCGTTGGACCATTTGCTGTGGTCCGTCAGGTGGGATCAGTGGCCTACGAATTGAAGCTACCAAAAGGGTGGAGGATACATAACGTCTTTCACACCAGTTTGCTTCGACCATTCAGATCGTCCAGATGGTCTACCCCACAGGAGTCAGATGATGCCGAGATCGAGCCAGAGGCTGATGAACCGTACGAAGTTGAGAAGCTGCTGCGATGGAGATGGGCAGGACCTAGTGGCAGGAGGCATAAGGAGTTTTTGGTGTTATGGACAGGGTGGAGCATTGACGATGCCTCCTGGATACCGGCAGAAATTTCACCTATGCCAAAGAGCTCCAGAAGATGATCAAAAGGGACAAGCCCGAGGAAGACACTAGTATGGGATAGTGTGCTTTCGGGGGCGAAAGCTACCCCAAGGGGGGAGTATTGTGACGTGGCTGCTTGGGGTTTAGGCTTATTTGACATTTCTGGAGTGGGAATTACGTAATTGCCTAAATCGATCCCCTTTTGGGACGTTATTAAGAGCTTCCTGGTTCCAATGAGCTTTTAAACGCCCGATTCCGTTAAGAAACGGCGAAGATATGGCCTCCTGAAGTCGTAGTACTTAGGGCCAGGGGGTCGGGTGTTAGACGCTTGGAATTAGAGAACTATGGGTCGATCGTAGGTGAACGGTGGACGGTGACCATGTGCTTGGACGCGCACTTGTCTTGTCTTGTCATGATGTGACCGCGATGGACCCGCGATCGGGCATCGCGCATGCGATATGTGCGCGCGCATGCTGTGAATCCATGTAACTGTTCTGGCCCACTCTCTGGCCTCCCGCAAGCCAGCGAACCACCGCCTCGCTACGCCGCCACCACTCGCCGACAGCAGGCCCCGGGGATCGAACCTTGTCGAGCATTGGGCCCACCGCGCGACCAAGGAAGCGACTGCCCCGGATACGCCCACCATCCGAGGTGGAGAGCACCGGCTGACCTCCAACAGCCGAGCCGCAGGGCAGGGCGACCCCCACGACTCCGGAAACCAGCGGCTGCCGACGGGGCCGCAACACTGTGCTTGGTAAAGGGCATGTTGCATTTCCCTACATCACACCAGCTTCCCCTTGGTGGCCAGGCTTGCACGTCAAATATTAGCAACACAGGTGAGTGGGTGAGTACAACTGGCTATGCATATATACCAAAGTGCCCTTATGTGAAATATAGAGTTAAAAGAAAGGAAAGTACTGAATATCTTTGGTTGTGTTGCAAGTTTCCAACGCCAGCAGTGAATGCTCATTTTCCAAGTTTGGTTTTATTGTGATGCCAACTAGCTATGCATATATGCCACAGTGCCCTTATGAAATTCACAGGCTGAGAAGTACTGAGTATTTTTGGTTATGTTGCAGGCCTCCAACGCCAGTAGTGAACACTCATTTTCGAAGGCTGGTCTCATTGTGACGGCCAAGCGCATGCTTCTCAAGCCCGACAACGTGGATCATTTGAGCTTGCTAGGGTGGCAGATGGCAGAGAGTGGATGGCCGCAGCAGAAGCTAGCGCATCGACGCAAGAAGGGGGGGAAGGGAGGGAAGGGAGGGAAGGGAGGGAAGGGAGGGAAGGGAGGGAAGGGAGGGAAGGGAGGGAAGTAGCGACTTTGGATTCCAAAATTTGGATCACCACCGGTGACCACCCTCGTTGCCCCGGCGTGGAAACTGTGGAGTACTGACACAGCGAGGGTGCGGTACCATAGAGATAGAAGATAAGATATCATGACTTGTAGTATTCCGTTGTCCTGTGTTGAAGTGCACACCTTGAACACACTATGTTGGAGTGGTGGACAGAGCTGGGCCCGGCCAAATAGCACAGGAACGGGAATGGGAACGGTGTCCGTCCCCGTCCCAGGAACGGACCCATCCCCGTTCCCGTCCCAGTCCATCCCAGTCCATTCCAATCCGTTCCTGGGCCGTTCCTCAGGAACGGATTTGGGCCGGATCTGGGCCGGGCCGGAACGGGGTTGGAACGGGTCCGTTCCTGCCCAGGGACGGGTCCGTCCCGGCTCAGGAACGGCCCCGTTCCTGACATGGAACGGCCCCATCCTTATCCATTCAAGTCCGTTCCTGTCCGTTCCCCAGGAACGGACCATGCGAATTGGAGGTCTTACGAGTTAGGGGGGGCACTGGCGGACCAGTGCAAGTTGCGGAGGCATTCATAAGGCCGGATTCAGGGTCAGGAGGCACATTTTCACAGGGACACCTGACTTGCAGCAAAGGCAACATGCACATTGCCCAATGTACAAGCTGAACATATAGCCAAAATTAAAACAAGTCACACACTGAGCAATAGGCCAATTCGAGACAAGCCAATAGAACCCGGAAAATTACAACTTGTAATTTACAAGTCGGTGTTGCCGGACAAAAACATCAGCTGCTCAATGCGTTCATCCCCCAGAGATGCCCGCCGAAATCGCACAGTATGGCCGGATACCGAGAAGCCCCGTTCTGACGAACCACTTCCGGCCGGCACACACAATAAGTGCTGGGCCACCCACGCCACTATGGGCCATCGAGCACTATTCCGTGCCCAATAATCTAGTGCATCCTCCTCTCGTGGGGTACCCGGCTCACACAAACTCCAACGTTCCGTTAGGAACTCCTGAACGTGTTGCGCGATCAACCGCTGTGTAGCATCCGTCAGTTCGCAGCCCGCTGTACTGCCCGCAGGTTGGCTAGGCCCGCGGCACCGCTTGCCCTTGGGCCCCGTTGCCATGTTGCATCATAATCCTCCTCGGAGCTAGTGTCAAACGTCTTATGCCCCATGCGCTCCTCCCTCGGCTTGCGCACGGGCCGCTGTCCATGATGGGGTGGCAGGCCTGCTTGCCCTGATGCCTCTGACCACCCAATGTCCTTCGTGAATTTAAGACACAACTCCAGCAGCTCAGCCGACATGTCCTCCATCACGGCATCCACCGACACAAACTTCTCCCTGATGGGTTCCAGTACCTTTATGTAGGACCCCAGGGTAGCTTCCAGGCGTACACTGCATGCACACCATGCAATTCATCAGCACTACTTCTGAACTTTTATATGTGTTTTTGAATATGTGAACAACACCACAGTGAGAAATAGTACACAACACCAACAACAACATCACTGAGTGATTAGCAACGATTGCTCACCGGTGGGGTCCATCAAAGCCAAAAAGGCCATTTGCCAGACCCACGTGGAGTCGCTGAGGGCCTCTTCTACCTTGTAGACCATGTCACTGCAGAATGGCACCAACCCACTGTATGGCCCCTTATTGTCCACGCCGCCCATTTTGTAAAGGAAATGCCGGAGGTGCATCAGCTTGGTGAAAGCCTTGGAGCCCGTGGGGTATGCCTCCGCCTCCAGCCTCTTACAACACCTCTTAATAGATGCCAAGATTGGGAGAAGGGCCTCCAAGTAGCCCCATTGTGTAATCTCAATGGGATTATCATATTCGGGGTGCAGCCCAAACCATCTGTCGATGGCCTTCCTCAGGCGCACAGCCCTTTGCAACATAAAAATATACTATTCCATTGAGTTTCCACAGACCTCACTAGCTGGAGTACCCTCCGCAGGTTGGGCCTCCTGCCACCTTCAACCGACTCATTGGAGGGCACCTCTGATGCAGACACCCCCTCCTCATCACTAGAAACTACGTTATTACCCTCCCTTATTATTTCCACTTGCAGCCTTCGCAGCTCAGCTGTGGCTTTCGCGCTGGCACGCATGTGGTTCACCAGCGTGGAGACCCTGCCATCGTAAGGACACATGCACACTGCTGATGAAACAATTCCGAAGCAGCAGCAGCTGCAGCAGTTGCAGCACACACAAATAGCCACCAACATATATGCACGCACAGCAACACACACACCAAGACACACCAGCATTATAACTTACCAGTCCATTGCATTGCAGAGCTTTTGGCAGCCTTCGGTATGGGTGGCGCGGACGCATACATTGGTCAGGCCATGGGTCACGACGTTGTGGAGCATGTGGCAGGCACAGCGTGACCAATCTGCCATGCCGCCTCTGGGTTGCTCCCCAACCTCATGTGCTGCCAGCTTCCTCCCTAATAACCCGCCTGACGTTGCTCCCAGCGTCCGTGACAAAGGACGGCCACCAGCTGGTCATCCCATATTTCTCCAGCTCCTTGCACGCTGGTCCACCACCACTGCATACACAAACACGTTGTGACAAGCAACAAACCACTCGACCAGCTGGTACTTGGGTAGTCACTGCTGCCCATTCACCCCATCATCCCATACTTTTCCAGCTCTTTGCAGGCCAGGTTCACCACCACTGCATACAGAAACTGCTTGCAACAAGCAACAAAGGCGAATATCACAAATAACAAACAACACGACCAACTGCCAGTTGGGTAGTCACTGCTACCCATTCGCTGCACAAACTCTCACCTTCAGCCGTGATGCTCTCTGCCTCCACAGGCACTGACCCCATGCACCTGCTCCGCAGCTGCCACTGGCGGTTGGCATGGCCGTCATGCTGGTGCGTCTCCTCCACCCAGTGCATGGTCATTAAAAAATACTCTCGCTGCATGCAAGAGCGCCAAAGGTCGCAGGTGAAGGCTGGCCGCACCTTATTCCACTCCTCCATCCCCCGGAGCTTCTGCACCGCCTGACGGTGCATGGATGCCACCTGCAATAACAACAAAGACACTATTTTTAGGTTGACAACCGACACAGTTGTGTGTTGCGGACTGTATCACATGGACACCATGGGACAACAGAACATATTGCACACAATGCATGCGACAACATGGTAACAGCGGACCTCGTTGGTGACGGCCTTCCAGCTGAAGGAGGGGCAGTGGCCATTAGCTGACCGCATTTGCTGCCACGGGGCGGTTCATGTGGCAAAGACCTCCTGCTGCATGTAATGTGCCACTCCCACCTCACGGCCCTCCTTAGCCGTCCGCGCAAGAAACTCAGCCATGGGAAAAGCGACGCCATCCGCCCGTGCTTTGTCTGCTAGCTCCACGGCAATGGACAGCCTCCGTCGCGTGACCTTGTGGTGCCCCATATGCTTTTCCGCAGTCGAGAAGGATGATGACTTGAAGGAAATCCCTTTGCCGCATATGCAGCAAATGATCTTGCTGTGGTCGTCTTCCTTCCCCGTAACACTATCGTATCTTGCAAGGATGCCAGGCCGCCCCTCCTCTTCCACATACAATGGCTTCACCCACCGGCTGCCATTCTGCCCAGGCCCCAACGGTGGGGCCACACACCTATTGCTGCTAGAGGCGACCCCCACCCCAACCCCTCCCTCCGTTCGGGCCCGCTTTGCCCTTGAGGATGCATTTCTACCCTCGCCGCCGGCCGCGCGTTTAACCCCGCTTCCAGAGGCGGCCCCCGATGCCGTCAACGGGCCCCCAGGTGTCGCCAGTGGCACAGATGCAGACCCCACCCTGCCACTCACGGACGCCCCCTCGGGATCCCCAGCCGGCAACAGCCCTTCAGATGGCTCAACAGCTGGCAGCTATTGTAGGTTCAGAGCCCCCTCCGCGTTGGGTTCCAGATCCAAGTCCCCCAGGCCCCCCGCCACCAAATGCGAAAAGTCAAACAGGTCCGGGAGTGGGGCGCTGCTGTAAGGGGCAAATCTGCCGAAGGCAGTTTGCTCGGCAAAATTGGTCGGGCAGCAGCTCAGTTTTGAGCATGGAGGCGAAGGCACAGAACCGCAGCGAACTTCGATTACAATGTTCACCTTGGACGGCTTTAAATAGCCGTCCAAGGGCGGGGTTTAGATAGCCCAACCGGCACATGCCAGATTGGCAACTTTATAATATTCAGATGTTTGAATTCAAACCCCTCCCGTGAACCCCGTTTTGTCCCGCGAGTCACCCTGACTAATCCCAACATCATTCTTGCCCAATCTTAGCGGCGCACCCCGTGGGTCTGTCCCACGCGCCTTGACCCTGAACGGTACCCGGCTTGGTGTGCATCTCACACCCCGTTCCGTCTATATTAAATATCTATTATACAATCCGTGCCCGTTTGGCGTGGCTCAGAAACTAATGATACAATGACTACCCATGCTATTATACAATGATGTTCCCGTATTGTACAAGTCCCCAAACGGCTGCCCTCACAGCTGCCGCCAACAGATGCCCCCTGGCCTTCCCCCCCTGCCGCTGCCACCACCATCCCCGCATGCCCGGATCCCTCACCTTGGGGGGTGGGGGACCGCCTTTCCGGGCGCCCCTCTGTCTGGCCCCGGGCATCCCCTGCCGCAGGCTGTGGGGGGCCGCCTTGGTGATGTCGGGCCGGGGGCCGTGACTCCCCGGCCTTCACATGCCGCCGCCGCTACGTCTACTTGGTCTTGCCACCCATCGCAATAGGCGCAAACTGTGTCGCAGGGGGGCAGGGGCACCACGTTTGTGGACCGTGGGGCGCGCGGCCCATGCGTCAAATCTGATCGCTGCATTCTTATTGGTCCACGCATGAATTTGATGTTGTTATGTACTGTGGAGCGGCTTCCAGAATGGGTTCTAGGATGGCCTGGGACGGCCTTCAGAACGGCCTGGAACGGCCATCGGAACGGCCTGGAACGGACTCTAGACCGGCCTGGAACGGACTCTAGACAGGCCTTGGGCAATACAGGAACGGACTCCTAGGTGGGCCGTACTGCCCTGGAACGGAATTGGGACGGCTGCATACCGTCCCAGATCCGTCTCAGTCCGTTCCCAGCCAGGGACGGATCCGTCCCTGGCCGTTCTTGGGCCTGCCGGCCCAAGGACGGGGACGGACTCCGGTCCGTCCCCGTTCCCGTCCCCGTCCCCGTTTCTGGACGGCCCACCTCTGGTGGTGGATGAACTTTGGGTATCATATAGATAGAAGAAAATTTTATTCAAGAAATGCGTCCCAACAAGTACTGCGATTGGTGGATAGACTTTACAGTCACTGCCCTGGCATGGAAACTTCTGGAGTACCGCCGCAGCGAGGGTGCGATAGGCAGAGATGGAAGATAACAAATCACGACTCGTACTATTCGTTGCCCGTTTTCATGTATATTGAACTATTGAATTTCGATGTACTATGTTGGAATGGTGGATGAACCTAGGGTATCATATAGATAGAAGAGAATTTCTGTGAGAAATGTGTCCAATCGAATAGTGCAATTGGTGGATGGGCTTTACACTCGCTGCCCTGGCGTAGAAACTGTGGAGTACCGCCGCAGCAACCCATCGTTATATATGATACGTATCACCCATGCCCAAGTATGTTGAGTGCTCAACTATGTTTAGAGGTGAACCCTTTTTGCCACTTGCCTCAGGTGATGTGGGTGTTTATGTGTCCGCGTTTGGTATTACAACTATGCCGAACCCTTGCTGCAATGGCCGGGAAGACTTGCAATGGGAGTGTGGTACGCAGCAATACCAGCCATAGCAAGTGGTGCAAGATTGCATGCATACACTGGAACTTTACACGTGGCTTGTGTGTTGTTCAGCTCTTCAAATGACTCCATGTATTACAAACCGTAGAATACATGACCTGGAAAATGCCCACATATATTTATCAAATATGCAACCAACATAATTTGAGTTGATGCAAAATGGAAACCTTTGGCAACTTCGTTTTGACCTTGCCGTGGCTGGAAAGCAAGTACCTATGAGTAATAACGGACCCAAAATTATTAATCAACGGATATTTTGTTACGGACCGGACGCCGCACACGTCATCCGTTAATTTAACGGCAAATAATGGTGAAGAAAAAATGAGAGCCGGATTTTGCGGACGGCAGTACGGCAAATAGCGGACCGGATAGTAGCGGACGAATATCACACTCAGTTTTACAGACCGGATTTAACGGACTGGACAGCACCCGAGTGTGGCCACCTCTATAGCATCATGGGCAGTGGTCACGTTGACAGTGAGATTGGTCAGAGCTGGGAGAGCACAGGCGTGATGGATGGCCCAAGTAGCAGCATGGGCAATGGTCAATTTGGCAGCAGGATTGGGCAAGGTTGTGGTAGTACAAGTATGTTGGGCAGCCCAAATAGCAACATGGGTAGTGGTCACCTTGGCAGCGGGATTGGCCATGGCTTGGGCAGCACAGGTATGTTGAGTGACCTAAGTGCTGGCATTGGCAGGGTTGGCAGGGACAATGATGTGGGATGGGAACAAGGGGACAATATGGAGGATGGTGGGGCTAGTGATATGAATGGGGGTAGTACAGGTAGTGAGGGTAGTGAGGATAGCGAGGGTAGTGGGCCAAGTAGAGGTAGTGGGGGTAGTGGGGCCTCAGATAGTATGGAGCTTGTTGAGGTGTTTCGTAAAGTAGGGATTAAAAGGAACAAAAAGAAAGAAAAATAGAACTAGGCGCTATGAGAGATTGCATGCTGAAATGGAACGTAGGTCTGGGGACAACAGGGATTGCAACATCGTGTTTATGATAGAGGCAGACGGCAATTATAAATGGTATTTTTTAGGCCCAGAAATGAATTCAGAAAATTTTGTTCAGTGTTTGGTTCCTCTTGTTGAGGGGTACGTGGACAGTGCGCACAAAATTGGCAGAGAAGCCGCAACTTTTGGCTCTTTGCCTCCTTTGCTTTATCCCTGCCCCCGATGCACAGCCCACCCATTGTTGATCGAAGCGATAAGCAAAGTGGTGTGGCAGCCGAAGAGGCCTGGCCCTGTTCCGCCTATTCTTGCCCCCTGGCTACAAACCCCTATGCAGTGGCTACCGAACCCCTCACAGTGGCCATTGATATTACCAACCATGACCCCAAGTCAACATCTTCAGGGTGCACCCTCCATGCCTGGGACGTCTGCGATGCCGGGGGTGTCCAACATGCTCGGGGTGCCCAACGTGCCCTGGGTATAGAGCAGGTTGGGCCTGCAGAGCATGCTCAGTTTGCAGCAGAGCATTCCTGGCATGCAGAGCACATCCACCATGCACACGATGCCTGGCGTGCACAACATGCCCAATGTGCTTGAGGTGCCCCACACACATGGGATGCCCAACAGGATGGGCATGTCATCAGAAGTATCGTTGTCGGAGGCACTGGCCTTTGGGCCACATACATCAGAGGCGCAAATATCTCCATCGACATTTGTCAAGAGCCATGCATCTACTGGTATTGCAAACAACCAAACACGGTCTAGGAGGAGGCAAAGGTTGACAAAGGAGCAAGTAAGCATTCACTGCAACAATGCTTAGTTTTTATGCCCCCAACAAATTCTGCTTGGAACTAGGCAAAGTATTTGTGCATGATTGGGAATTGTGTTTTCAGTACAATTCCATCCAAAATTGTCCGCATTGTGTCAAAGTATACTATCCAGTATAAAGTAAAGTAACTAAATATCGTACATTTGGAACCAGTGGTTTTGTAGCGCCAAGGACCGATCCTGTGCAATGGCAACATGATGCCTTCAAATAGGAGGCTCTCATATGAAAGTTCCAGTACTATTCATATTGAAGTCAATATGGCTTTTACAAGAAGTAAAGCAGTACAATGCAATGGGCCTGATATTGGAACTTACCGTGATTGAAGTATGCAATTCATGATGAATTAAGTGGATTGGTGTTGACTTGCATCCCCAATCTTGGCCACCCATACCTCTAAGCCAAGAGTTTGTACCTCCATTGGTAGTATGGGGACACCCACGAGAGGCTTCCTAAGCCCTTCAAAATATAGGTAGAGAGGGCAATGGCCACAACCTCATGTTGGCTACACATGATTAGGGAATCGCTTTGGGGATGGGAATAACAAACACAATTTTTTCAGAATTTGTAAATGAGGATGCAAAAATTGTTGGATGGATACAGTTGTGTCTATCTCAAAGACCAAGATGCACTAGAGTATGATGCATTGTGTGTCAAACATGAAGAGTTTGTTGCAAGTAGTAGTATGTGCATCGTGGACAAAATTGTGGATGAGGACCACAAATCAATAATAGCACAATGTTCTAAACAAGGAAGTCACATCAACTTCAAGGAGCAACCCGCACATGGCCGAAACTTCAATGCCTTGTACCTAGGATTATGTTGCTCACTGCAAGTCCATTGAAAGGGATAAGATTGTGAACTTTGTTTGTGTTTTGGTGATGGCCAGCTAGAATCAGGATGCAAGTAAATTCAATGCAATTGGCAAGCACTATTCCATGTGATATATATCATATGTCTTTGTTCAACATATTGCTTATTGTACTCCATGCCATTAGTGGACAATACCCACAAGATATGTTACAACATTGAAGGGGGAAGGGAGCCATGACTATGAAATCTACACCAAGTGCCTCCATCTTGTAGGTGTGCTTGTCGCATGTTTGACGGCAATGCAAGGCTGAATGGCATGTCGCTCTAAAGCATGCCCAAATTGCAAACTTGATTGTAGCTGGCCATCACCAAAACACAAACAATGTCCACAATCTCATCCCTTTAAATGGACTTTGCAGTGAGCAACATAATCCTAGGTACAAGGCATTGAAGTTTCGGCCATGTACGAGTTGCTCCTTGAAGTTGATGTGACTTTCTTGTTTGGAACATTATGTTATTATTGAATTGTGGTCCTCATCCACAATTTTGTCCACCATACACATACTACCACTTGCAACAAACTCTTCATGTTTGACACACAATGCATCATACTCTAGTGTATCTTGGTCTTTGAGATAGACACAATTATATCCATCCAACAATTTTTGCATCCTCATTTACAAATTCTGAAAAAATTGTGTTTGTTATTCCCATCCCCAAAGCGATTCCTTAATCATGTGTAGCCAGCATGGGGTTATGGCCATTGCCCTCTCTACTTACATTTTGAAGGGCTTAGTAAGCCTCTCGTGGGTGTCCCCATACTACCAATAGAGGTACAAACTCTTGGCTTGGAGGTATGGGTGGCCAAGATTGGATATGCAAGTCAACACCAATCCACTTAATTCATCATGAATTGCATACCTCAATCACGGTAAGTTTCAATATTAGGCCCATTGCATTGTACTACTTTACTTCTTGTAAATGCCATATTGACTTCAATATGAATGGTATTAGAACTTTTATATGAGAGCCTCCTATTTGAAGGCATCATGTTGCCATTGCACAAGATCGGTCCTTGGCGCTACCAAACCACTGGTCCCAAATGTATGATATTTAGTTATTTTACTTCATACTGAATAGTATACTTTGACACAATGCGGACAATTTTGGATGGCATTGTATTGAAAACACAATTCCCAATCATGCACAAATACTTTGCCTAGTTCCAAGCAGAATTTGTTGGGGGCATAAAAATCAAGCATTGTTGCAGTGAATGCTTACTTGCTCCTTTGTCAACTTTTGCCTCCTACTAGACCGTGTTTGGTTGTTTGCAATACCAGTAGATGCATGGCTCTTGAAGAGTGTCGATGGAGATATTTGCGCCTCTGATGTATGTGGCCCAAAGGCCAATGCCTCCGACAACGATACTTCTGATGACATGCCCATCCTGTTGGGCATCCCATGTGTGTGGGGCACCTCAAGCACATTGGGCATGTTGTGCACGCCAGGCATCGTGTGCATGGTGGATGTGCTCTGCACGCCAGGAATGCTCTGCTGCAAATTGAGCATGCCCTGCACCCCAGGCATGCTCTGCAGACCCAACCTGCTCTATACCCAGAGCACGTTGGGCACCCCGGGCATGTTGGACACCCCCGGCATCGCAGACGTCCCAGGCATGGAGGGTGCACCCTGAAGATGTTGACTTGGGATCATGGTTGGTAACATCAAGGGCCACTGTGAGGGGTTCGGTAGCCACTGCATAGGGGTTTGTAGCCAGGGGGCAAGAATAGGCGGAACAGAGCCAGGCCTCTTCGGCTGCCGCACCAATTTGCTTATCGCTTCGATCAACAATGGGTGGGCTGTGCATCGGGGGCAGGGATAAAGCAAAGGAGGCAAAGAGCCAAAAGTTGCGGCTTCTCTGCCAATTTTGCGCGCACTGTCCAAGTACCCCTCAACAAGAGGAACCAAACACTGAACAAAATTTTCTGAATTCATGTCTGGGCCTAAAAAATACCATTTATAATTGCCGTCTGCCTCTATCATAGACACGATGTTGCAATCCCTGTTGTCCCCAGACCTACGTTCCACTTCAGCATGCAATCTCTCACAGCGCCTAGTTCTATTTTTTTTTGTTCCTTTTAATCCCTGTTTTACGAAACACCTCAACAAGCTCAAGCCATCTGAGGCCCCACTACCCCCACTACCCCCCCACTAGGCCCACTACCCTCGCTATCCTCACTACCCTCACTACCTGTACTACCCCCATTAATGGGAGGTATCCTCCACAATATGGAGGATGGTGGGGCTAGTGATATGAATATTCATATCACTAGCCCCACCATCCTCCATATTGTCCCCTTGTTCCCATCCCACATCATTGTCCCTGCCAACCCTGCCAATGCCAGCACTTAGATCACTCAACATACCTGTGCTGCCCAAGCCATGGCCAATCCCGCTGCCAAGGTGACCACTACCCATGTTGCTATTTGGGCTGCCCAACATACTTGTACTACCACAACCTTGCCCAATCCTGCTGCCAAATTGACCACTGCCCATGCTGCTACTTGGGCCATCCATTACGCCTGTGCTCTCCCAGCTCTGACCAATCTCGCTGCCAACGTGACCACTGCCCATGATGCTACTTAGGCCACCCAATGTGCCTGTTCTGCCCCAGCCCTGGCCAATCCCACAACCAAGGTGACCATTGCCCATGCTGCTACTTTGGCCACCCAACATTCCTGTCCTGCCCAAGCCCTGACCAATCTCACTGCCAAGGTGACCACTGCCCATGCCCCAGCCCTGGCTAATCCTGCTACCAAGATGACCATTGCCCATGCTGCTGCTTTGGCCACCCGATGTGCCTGTTCTGCCCCAGCCCTGGCCAATCCCACAACCAAGGTGACCACTGCCCATGCTGCTACTTTGGCCACCCAACATTCCTGTCCTACCCCAGCCCTGGCCAATCCCACTGCCAAGGTGACCACTGCCCATGCCCCAGCCCTGGCTAATCCCGCTACCAAAGTGACCACTGCCCATGCTGCTACTTTGGTCACCCAACATGCCTGCACTACCCCAACCCTGGCCAATCCTGCTGCCAAGGTGACCACTGCGCATGTTGCTGCTTTGGCCACCCAACATGCCTGTGCTGCCATAGCCTTGGCCAATCCCACTGCCCACGCTGCCATCAATAACTCCCAGGCTTATTGTATCCATGAGTTCATGTCCAGCCATTTGCCCAGTGACAATGGGGGTAGATGTCTGCCGACCATCATTAATACTGGCACAAGTTCATAAGACCATTTAGCCACATAGTTTGCAATACTGGAGTAGGTACGAAAGAGCATTTAACATTATGGAAAGTGATATAGAGCATGCAAACAAACAAACAATCCAATTTAGCAGTACTCGAGGGACATGGTAAGAAGGCAATGCACTCGAAACCTTTGCCAGCAAATGATGATGAGAGCCATGCCCAATTGGGAGGATGAAACACCCACATGTGTCAATGTAAAAATGGCTAGATATTGTGAGAATGCCTTGAGGGGCTGGCTGTGACGTACACACAGGCTATATGACGTAACCCACTGAGCAAGGTAGAATGATTGTACTGCATGTGTAGCTAGGGTGGCAATGTCCACAAAACACCTATTGTGGCATCTAACAACATAATACACCTTCTCAAAATGACATTTAATCATCCACCTAACAATCTCCATACTTTGATAACGTGAGCTACCAATGCAACTCCAACACTCCAACAAAACATGCCCACATGCCAGCCAACACCTCATTGTCCATATTGATATAGTGTCCATGAAGTTGATTTCCAATGACCGGTTAGACATGTTAAAAGAAACCATATTCCACGCACATTGTACAATTACCAAAGATAGAACTTGCCCAGCTTGGACGATGTCAATAATAAACACCGGCATTTAGCCGCAATTCGGGCATAACAGAATTGATGAATGCGAATGGCTGTTTTGCAAAGTGCTGTCACTAATTGCATGGTGGCAGTCACCTGTCCATTGCAATACACTTTACTTACTCAACGTGTCTGTTTGCAACTTGTCAATAAGCATGCCACACATGCCTTTTGCAATGGCATGGTTGAATCAGCAACCTGTGCAGTGACATGCTCCAAGTTTTGGTGGTGCACACCGAGCTCCAAACGAATCTATTGGCAACACGCCAATCAGTGTGCCATATATGCCCTGTACCCTGATGGAATAACAGTAGCCAGGCATGCATTGGATTGTGTCAAGTAGTCGCAGAACATGTTGCATACCTCATGGTTCTGCTGGCAGCTTGCCTGCCAAACAACGCCCCCACCCAAGCCCTGCACCGTGCCTTCCTCCAAGGGGTTGGGCCTGCAGTGGCAACCAGCAGATCAGTGCATGTCACATTGTGCATGGGCCTGTCAGCAACTTGCCAACCAGCACGCCACACCTGTTTTTCATTCATGAATCCAAAATTCTAAGCCACATGTCGGTGTTGCGTCTCCACCCTAACACAAGATATGTGAGCCTTGTGCCGCCCAGCAAGAGAGTGCAAGGCCACGTGGTTCCCCCCAAAGTGTTCTCACCCAAGTGGTCGGTCAGCCTCCAAGGGGACACTTTGGACACTCAGGGGGGGGCTGGGCTCCAAGATCAGCATTGAGTGCCTGGGAATTGGGAATGCGCGATCCACGCCGTCACGGGCCAGGGCGCCGCTGCGACTCATATTGGCGCGCCCTATCCACCCACCAAAAGTGTTCTCACCCAACTGGTCGGTCAGCCTCCAAGGGGACACTTTGGACACTCAGGGGGGGGGCGGGCTCCAAGATCAGCATTCAGTGCCTGGGAGCTGGGAATGCGCGATCCACGCCGTCGCGGCGCCCTTCCCCTTGCACCCTGCCGCATTTTGCGCTCTCTTGGTAGCCGCGATCTGGTGAGCGGCCGCTGCGCGGGGCGGCTTACTGGTGCGACAAAATCCAGCCTTTCCCCTCCCGCACTTCTGGGCGCGCGGCCCTGCACATCTGGGCCAGGACGCCGCTGCGTCCCAGATTGACGCGCCCTATCCACCCACCTGCGCAAAGTGCTCCTCAGCAGGGCTCCGAAGGCTGTCCTGGGCGCCTCTGCGCACGCGCCCCGCCGTCTTTCCGCCCGCCAAGAGGACCGCAGGCGATGGAAAGCGCTCCGGCGATGCCCAGGCGCCCTTCCGCCGCCCGTGGGGGAATCCTCAGCCGAGTGGAGACCCCGAAGGCTGCCCTCAGCGCCTCTCTCCGCGCGCCCCGCTGTCCGCGTGCCGCGCTTCGCATGCCGGGAGGACCGCAGGCGACCGTCCGCTGGCGCCCGCTAGGCCTGATTACTCATGGAGCACGGGAGCGTTGTGCCCATCAGTAATTGGCACAAGGCGCCCTTGTGCCGCCCTTGTGCTATCAGTGCCCAGGAGTTGGCTACCTGGGAGGCCCACATTACGGGTATACCCCTTACCGTGGGCGTGTATTGCGGACATCTTGTCCAAACTTGTGGGGGGCTCTGGGTCGTGCTCTCGTCTGTGGTTGTCAACACCGCCTGACATGCTGTTGTCCCAATCCCTCAGTTTTAATCAACTTTAACAACTTTAAAAATAAGTTATAATTGGCGGCCCGAACATTAAGGTACCGTACTGTAGCCAGTTGGCCAATGTACTTTTGGCCAATTTCAGTCTGCTTCAAGTGGCTTCAGCTCTTCTCGTGTCGCAGATACCGACTGGTTGGTTCCTGGAATTACCCGGCGAAGGACTGCAGTACTTGTCGACTCTGTCGAATCAGGGTGGCTTTCTCGGTCTGATGCTCGTTGGGAACTGTGTTTTACATGGTCAACTGAATGCAGGGAACATAGTAATGATTCTGGGTGTCTTGGCAAAAGGATGTACCCACAGCGATGCCGTATCTGTTTTGATTGGAGTCCGTCCCGCTGTAGCCGATCGAGGCCATCGTGCTTCGCATTGTGCCATTTTTGCCGCACACTCAACAGGGATTGTTGCGGTTCGGAGAGATTCGCCTCGATCCCTCAAAGATCCAATTGTCCCTGCATCGCTGCTGTGCGTGGACTGAGACCTGGGCCGCCAGTTCGCCAGAATAGCGATTATTCAACATATTCATCCCCCGCGCTGCAATGACAGTGCTGCGCACAGTATGTTCATTCTCTGTTCTCTTATGCCCAATTGGCGCGGTTTCATTATGCGGCGCGAGACGCTTGCACCGAAACTGTGACTGAGCGTCAAGGTTCTCTCGCCGTTACAGCACGATCATCGCTCATGTGTGGTAAACAGACGTCGCCCACCTTCTTATCACAATTAACTCAACCAGGGAAACGGCAACCGCCGTCTGGCATCAGTAGAAAGCTTAACTTCGGGATGGGTTGACAGCCTTGACATTCGTTCCGGGCTGACTCAACCGCTGCATGGTACGCTGGGGTCACCATCATGTCCAGTGGGACCTGAGGCGTCCATTTTCCTGGACATGTGCAGAGGCTCCAAACGACAAGAAGCAAGCTGAATCTTTCCACAGGGCAGCAGCCAGGGCTACACAGGCACTGACGAAGGTTCAGTTGGTTACATTTTGGCAGCAACTGTCCATTGAAAACATTAGAGCTGGTCATTCAACCGCCCACGGTACAGACTGGCCACTCACCTTGGTCTACAAAAGGCCCACAACAACTCGTCACCAGTGGAACGAGACGTGGCTGGGCACTGTCCGCCAAGAAAAATGTCGATCATTTCTGCAACGCACGATTATTGCTTTTGAAAATGTCAGTACAACAGCGAGGTGCCCCACGGGCACTCTGGGAGTGCCCCGGAATCCAAGCAGCATCACAACGCCCAGCACTACAATACATGGCCCCTGGATTAGAACACCTCGCTACACGCTGCCATTGCAGCACTGCACACCACCAGCAGTGCCCCCACCATCACACAGCATGCCCCACACACGTACATCATCCTGTCAAGACACTCGAGACGCATTCCAACTCTGTCTATATGAGGCAACCACACAAATCACGCAAGGAGGCGGCTGTGCCCATGCTGGGAAAGTGCCAACAGATAGGAGCTGGCAGACAGTCCCTGAACCTGCTGCAGGCGCTGCAGGGGAGGGCACTCAGGCTACAAGCTCGAAGGGTGCTTCCCATTGAGTTGTGCCGGTGCTCCTGTTGAAATAGTATGCCTGTCCGTCAGGCGTGTACAGGACCTGCCATGAGCTGGCTTGGGTGGGAGGGGGAGCAGATGCAGTGGGGACCTGGGAACAAAGCAGAAACAACTTGGATGTCAGCACACAGGACATTTATCAAGGACCTGAAAGCCATGCAGCAACTACACAGGTACATCCCCCAGCACGCGCATGATGAGTTGTTTGTCAATGCTGTGAAAACAAAAAAAAATCTGTTCCAGGGCGCATTCACTCTGCACAGGGCGACGTGCTGGGAACATCTTTACTGGGCAGTCACAGTCCTGAACGAGGCAGACCTCAAACAATTCATTGCAACAGGGACCATGGCCAATCGCTCAACATGTCAGCGACTGCATCCCAAAGACCAGCCGCTGGCCCTTCCTGATTCCAATGCTGAGAAGAAGCCCTGAACTAAAGGAAGACTGCTCAATCAATCGTTCGCATTAACGGCACAAAATCAGGCGGAGAAGAACACCAGCTTGCTGATCAATTCATGATAAGGAATGCCCTTTGATGAACAAATTCCTACAATGCAGGAACATGTCCTGCATTGTTTCAAATTCGTCCATGTGCATACTAGGCATCGAATGCCTTCTGCCAGTATCTACAATTAAGCAGGTCCGAATGTCTTACCACATGTGTTCCAGAATCCCAGGTACCCCAGGTACCCCATCGAGCTACAGCAACTATCCTGAACAGTCCACCGATCCTTGATGTACATCCACAGACTTGTCCGATTGATGCTAATTGATGTTTGTTCAGCATCGCCAGGACAATGGGTGATATAGGAGACAAGTATCCCTCGTACATTGCCACCACATAGTGGTGACCACAATGACAGCTGGGAAGCCCTTCAGCCTGTTGCCTACCTGCATCGCTGCCGGGGTTGGCTGGTAAGGCTGAGCGTGCGACTCCAGCGCCCTTGACGGGTACGTGGGCTGCTGTGAAGGCGGCTGGTCAATGATGGACGGTCCCACTGCATACGAATTGGGCACCCCTTGCTGTGACTGCTGGCCCTGATACTGGCCCTGGTACTGGTGTGCCATGTCTGAGTAGCTTGGCTGGCTGGGCTGGCTGGGCTGGCTGGGCTGGCTTGGCTGGTTTGGCTGGCTTGGCTGGGGTTGGTAACTCAGTCTTGTGTCAGGGTACGCCACAACAGATGGGTACGACAGCTGGCCCCTACCATCTGAAGGCACCGATGCCCCATAACTGGCACCACCACCCATTCGGGAGTCCACAATGCCCGCAATCCCTGGAGGAAATCATAAAGAATGTCAATGAAGGACAGAGTCTGAGACAGCAACACCATTCAAAACATAGCTTGCAGCACCTGGCAGTGTTGCTGACAGAGTTACTATATGCATGGGACTCAGTCACACGATTGCATCATGGACACCAAGCATCAGGGAGTCATTCCAGATCCAAAACCATCATGGGCAGCAAACAGGTCCATGCAATCAGCAAAGCACCAACTGCAGAACTGAACCAATGTCCCAGCCATGCAATCATGCACAGCCCCGCCCTGCTCCCAAAGCTTGCCTTCGATGTCCCTCATGTTCAATCCTCCGCCTGAGGACAGCGTGTTAGGGGTGGCAGGTGGTGCAGTCGCCGAGAACTGCTCATAGTCAACGACATTCACCATCTGGTTTGCGCTCCTCCTGCCACTGTCGCCAGACGACCCACCCTTGCCAGCAACACTGTAACTGTCCATGAGTTGCTGCATCCACTCCGTCTGCGCCTTGGCGCCACCCCTGGGCTGCTCCCTCTCCTCATCATCCACCCCAGCCACCTTCTTGACGATCTCATGAGTTGCCCTCTCCAGAACCGACATCCACTCCACAAGGTCGGTCTCACTGTCCGCTATGTAGCACACATGCCCTGTTGCAGTGGACAACTTGACGGAGTTGGGGCGGCCTGTTGTGCTCTGGCCATTGGTGACATCTGTGACCTTGCTGAGGTCCACCACCCCCCGGGGTTTGGACGATGAGTCGATGTCACGAGTAGCGAACCTAAACAGGTGGCCCTGCTTCAGGACGAACCACCTGCGGCGCCATGTCTTTATGTGCTCTCCCTGGGAGTACAACCAGCCGTCCTTCTCTGCCCCGCGCCAGAATTCGATTTCATCGACGCTTGGCAAGCTCTGTGAACACAACACAATGTGCATTCTTCCATTGTCCAAAGAGCAGTCTGGTTCCTGTCAGGAGGACCCAGTACAGGAGGCATGGAATTCCAATGTCCCGCCTGCAATTCGCTGCCTGCCCCAATGTACGCTTGGCCTCTCAGGGCGCCACATTTGCACACAACTGGAAAGGAGGTAAACTTTGAAATGCCCTGTGGCATGTCCTGGAAACTGAACTCATACTTCAACATCCACAACACAGAACTGTGAGAGATTACTTCAAGCAGGTGACACACGTCCATACGCCCAGGACACCCAAACTGAAGATTTCAAAGTCTGAGAACCTGCAGCGCTGTAATGCACAAGATACGAGGAAGAAAAAAGAACAAAAGCAGCCACAGGCACCCACAAGCCATCAATCCTTCATGCAGTCCTCCAGACTCAGGTGACTTCCCATGCTGCTGGATGAGAGGCATTGGCAGCTCCCAGCAGGAGCTGGAGCTCAAGTATACGAGCTGTCCGAGTCAGCTGCTGATGGAGCACTGAGCTTCAGGTGAAGCTTCCAGGAGGTCGCACTGTTAGGACCTTGGTCAAGTCCTATGTCCTACAATCGTTGATGTATTCTGCTTGGCATTACCACCAGAGTTCACAAATATGGTACAGCTTGCAGCCAGACTTTACTGATAGTGGTATCAAAGTTTGATCGAACAGGAATGGCAAATTTGTGCAGCCACTCACTATCCCACGCTTCTTTTTGGCACCACCTCCACCTCCTGCCAAGAGCTGTGTCAGTTGGTTCAAACTCTCTGTACCCCCAGGCGCCTCCCCATTCTGCAGTAACTCAGACATCCTACAAGAACAACACGTAACACATCAAAAGCATCCTTGGGCTCCTCTGGAACAAGAAGGGTCGTCACAGCACAGCACAGTCATCAACTGTCATCATGGAAACGAAGGGAAGCTGACATGCTAGGGACTGGCTTGCCAGCCCCTGGTGTCTGTCTCCCAGTCGCATTTCGCTGTGGGTGACAGGACTACAACTTGTCAGAGCACTCCAGGAGCCACAGCAACTTGTCGCTGAGACTACCTTCCACAGGCCAGACCTCACAGCCAGTCACGCACTTGTGGTGGCAATTCTGTCTCTGGAAGCTGCCAGAGCGTTTGCAAAACAAGAATGGCATATCCCACGTGCACTTTAAGGCAAACGATCCTGTCGGCACGCAGCACTCCCGTAGACCCAACGTTCGCTTCCCGAGGAGACACCCCCATCACACCCAGCCGCAAGGTCCCCATGCAACCCTCGCCAAAATTCCGAATTACGCCCTTGCTGTTCCGGCTCAAGCGAACCCCAGCCGAGGCTCCCACAACAGGCACCCGTGGGCGCCCCGAACACCTGGCACCGGCACGGCCACGGCCATGCACAGGCATTTCGCGCCAAGGGCCAGCGACCCAAAATGCGCAGGGGGCCAGCGACCAATGCCCACCCGCGGCGAAGGGCGGGCCGCGCAGCGCCCGGCGGGCCGCACTCACTGCATGCAGGCAGACGTCAGTGTGTCCAGCACCGAGCGGATGGTGTGCTCGTCGGACTGCAGCGACACCTGGCGCTCCTCCACGTCCACCACCGTCTTGGTGTACAGCTGCAGGCTGGTGCCGCGCAGTGCCCATCGGCTGATGTTGTTCAGCGGGTAGACGCGGTTGGTGCGGCTGCCGTCGGCGCTCAGCACCTTCAGGCCGTCCAGGCCGATCTGCACCACCACGAGCTCGCTCTGCCCCGTATCCGGGTGCTGTAGGGAGACGCGGAAACGCTCCGCCACCCCTTTGAAATCCATGGCCATGAGGCGACGCCCCCGGAGGCCGGTCCCCCTGCAAGGCGGGAGGGGGCGGGCGGGCGGGCGGGCGGGCGGCAGGCGGCTGGGGACGGGGGGGAGCGCGCTGCGCTGGTGGTGGGGGGGCGGGGCACGGTAACGTGACGGGATGGGTCGCCACGAGTCAGCTACTGGGAAATCGGAGGGGCGGCAGGGGATCTATCCGTGTTGGAACGCGTGTGTGGGTAGTGCTGAGGGCCATCCCAGGCAGGGCAAAAAAAGGGGAGAAAAAACGCTGCGCCTAATGGGGTAGCATGACTTGTTGATTGAGGCATTCTCGGCCAATTGGCACGGTGGGACACTGACTATGCGATGTGGTCATGTTGGAAGTTTCGGCAAAACGGGTTGCAACAGCTCTGCGTTTGAACTAATTGGACAACATCACATTCTTCATGACGAGCAAGGGTGGTGCTGCTGACCAGCATCAGCACCAGCACCTATTGTGCTGAGAAGTGCCACAGCTGCCATCACAGAAGGCACTGGCTGTCTTATCCATTGACTGCAAAACAGACTGTGCAATCGGCAGCTACGGATTTCCCTCTTTGGCCAGGGACAGTGCTCTCGCAAATAAGTGTTTCAAAACTTGGATGGAAATCAAATCTCCCTCTGTCCAGATCTGTGGATTAGCTCTGTCAGAGTTTTCTGCTGAAAGTACACAATTTGTGCCACGCTAGTTGTGATCATCCACCAGAATCCTCAGGGTGGAATAGTAACTATGGCTCACCATCTTCATCCGCAGAGAGATCAGTAACAGCTAGCCAACTTGATCTCTTTGCTGTGCTCAATACTTTCCGTTATTGGTGGTTGTTGTGGAGTGGGAGTTGGGATTTTCGGGGAGGAGAGATTGGGGTCAATGATACTTGTGTGGACTCAAGTGTGTGTGGGAGGGCCCCAATTCTTGTTTACTGCGTTTGTGCTGTTCTTCCATTCCTTTGTGCCATATTGTACCCAATCCCCCAAGCACCTGCTCCCATAGGGGTGGATGGTGTAGCCCCACTTGGAATGTCTCCAATCTCAAGTCAGCATGAGCGCATGAAGCAATGAATTAAAGTGGGAGACAATAGGAAGGGTTGAAAACGTTTTGCCTTATACATCCTCCAGAAAGTATTGGCGATTTAGGGTGCTGCACTTGCCCCATAACAGCTGGATGTTCACTGATCATGGCCTCAGCAGAGTGTTTCAAATAGGGCAACAACACAACTGGAGAGCTTTGGCAAAGCTGTTGTGAATCATTGCCAGCATGACATGCGGGCGAAGAATAGATCTGCTGTGAGCCCAACCAGCAAGATAATTAAAACCTCTCATGACCAAAACAATAACGCCTTGGCAATCAACAAATGTGACTGCTGGATGCAGGATGGAAGAGTTGCCATGCCAACTGTCGTGTCTGGCCCACCAATAGGTGACTTTTCTGTGCAAGACACCATTCAGGACCGCGCTTTTCAGGGTGGATGCACAGAGAATTGCCATCGACATGTGTGCTTCAGCGGTGGAAACAAATGGAACCAACCTCAGCACCAACTTCAGATTCGCCAGTTCTGTGGAAGCATAATTCATTACCCAAATCCCTTACATTACTACCAGTCTGTACCCATCCACTCGGTCACAATAAAATAGCAAACACACACTCCATGATCCTATCCAACCATTGTCCTCTTCCTGCCCCTCATCCTCACCTCCGCAAACCTATTGAGCACGCTGCTCCAGTACTTGGAGGCGCCCTTATAGGCCTCCAGCACCCTCTCGAAGGCCCCCTCCAGGCCGGCGTGCGCGCTTGTGAAGGCCCTCTCCATCACGTACAGGTCTACCCCCTTGTCCTCCGACAGCTTAGAGTACGAGCTCAGCCCGAAGTCGATGATCACCAGGCGCCCGTCGCCCTCCCGCACCATCAGGTTGGACGTCGTTAGGTCGCCGTGGATCAGCCCCCCGTCGTGCATCCTTGCCACAGCCCGCCCGATCGCATCCAGCAGCGGATTCAGCCGATCGGCCGCCTCCAACTCCGCCACGACATCCTTGACCGTCCTCCCGGCCACCTTCTCCATGTACAGGCACGCGCTGCCGTACTCCACCATGTACAGCACGGGCGTCAGCACGCCCAGCTTGCGGGCGCGCAGCATGGACCTCGCCTCCTGCTTGATCCGGGACAGGGTCAGGCGCTCGTCCAGCTCCGCCGCCCGGTACTTCTTGCTGAAGCGCTGCTTGACGATCGCGGGGCGTTCCAGGAAGGGCGCCTCCCAGACCCTGGCCTCCGCGCCTTGGCGCACCAGCGAGCCCCGCGTCGACACGTCCAGCGCCCGCTCGTCGCCCTCCATAGCGGGCAGGCTCCAGGCCTCGCGCGTGACACCAGCCAACGGCAACACAAGACAATGTATTGAGGCCGGTGCCGGGGGCGCTTCGTACTTAGGCTTCGGTTTTAGGGCCAGCGGTGCGGCGTTGCAGAATATTGACTGCGATAAGGCTTGATGTCCATCGAAATGCAGCGGAGACCGGGCAAAAGAAAGGATATGGGTGCTGGATTTCACACGTGCATTTCACGTGCATGCGAATTGCACGGAGGGTGTTGCACCGATGGTGCAGTCGCCTGGGCCACACATCCCAAAACTCCAGTGAATGACGGGTTCGAGGCGGTCTACAGGTGCGTCGTCTTCAAAATGAACTGAGGCAGCTACCTGCAGGACTGAAGAGCCGCAGGTGATGCCCACTGTAAAGATCTGTGCCTAGGCATGGCACGACCCTTCGGGGTTGGCGCAGCAGAATTCGACATGCGGAAGGCGCCGTATACCGATTCACCGCGTCGAAATGCGATCAAAGTCGCCACACACAGGATGTTGGGCTTATCCCTTTGCAGGGAATCACCCGCCCGACCGTCAGGTCCCACACTCACAGCGTGAGGCGGCCCGTTCAGGTACTCTGGTAGCAAGACCAATGCTCTTACAGACCGGGTGTTACGCACCCGCGACGCACCCCCGAGAGGGTGGCGCCGCGGGGCGCGCCCAGGACCTGCCCAGGCGGGTGAGGCAGGCGTGGGACCCGAAACGAATCGATTACAACAGTACAACATACAGTATTTAACGCCAGATTGTTTAATTGTCTCAATATATTGGTGGCCCCATTTTAACTCCACAATAAAGTCATGAATGTTCCCATAAATCCCTCAACACACCAAGACAATCCTTGAGGCCCCCAATGGCCCCTGTCCTAGTGCCCTAAGGAACCGAGAGAAAACCACAAACTACCCCACTTCACCTAATGCACCAAGACCCAGTAACTTCATGTTGTGTCCCAAGGTTCCCAATGGTCAAGTATTCACAACATCACTGCCCCCCTCGGAGAAGCGGCTGACCCTAGACGCGAGAACCTCAAAGGATGCACTACATCACTCTGTCCCATACCGGAGTGGCTACCATCAGTCCCAGTATAAAAGATGAAGCAACTCAAAAATAATAAAATATCCTAGAAGAAACAGAAACAAGGTCTTCCGGCACCAACATGGGCTTATATACGGCTGGTCTGCCGGCGCGGCTGCAACCTATAGAACCTGGCCCCGGATCAGCGCGCCAAACGCGATTACCACCACAGCGATCAGATTCCCTACACCAGCCGTACCCATCCCGACAGAACACGCGGCCGGCCCGGTAACTCCCCGGTGACACACGCTTGTTTTGTTTCTTCTCTCTGATCCAAGACCACTATCTGGCTACAAACAGTGATCTGGCGCAAGAAATTCCCATAGAATCAAGAGCTACAATCAACCAATACAACCCAGGCGCCCAGATCGCCTCAGTGGCCACGTAATCCTCCCAGCACACCTGCATGGAGGCTCAAAACTCCAATGTCTATATGCCTCCAGATCATATCAGCCTCATGTTCTCTTTCTCCCTCAACCACGCAGACCAGCTATATGTCAATCTGTCTGCAAATGACTCAGCTCACATGGTAGCGTTCTATCATTCAGAACCTTGAAGAATGGGAGGACTCTCTTATAATCTGGGAAGAAAGTTCTAGCTATAAGCATTGAGGAGATCACCTATCTGGTGAATCGCCCAACTGGCGCCACAAAATACAGTAGACAACCAGTATATCAAAGGCGAACGAAAGATCACTCATGATCTTCGTCTCCTTCATGACATGTCCAATAGTAACTAACGCCGTAAATCAAGCAGCCACCGCATGCCTCATGAAACAATGCTCATGACATGTCCAATAGTGACTAACGCCGCATATGAAGCAGCCACCGCGTGCCTCATGAAACCATGCTCATGCCCATTCTACTACCACTGCACGTACAACCCACCTGAGATCAGTACACCCCTACTGCAGTATGGTGGACGAAAGGTGACTGTCTCCCCCAAGTCATACTACTTAAGCTATACTCTGCCAGTTTGACCCTGAGTCATAAAGGGTCAGGATGCCCAGACACTGCAAGCTTAAGCGCATATAGAGTCAGACCAGTGCCACTCGAGGCACTGCGTCTCCTCCCTCAGATCCAGTAACTTCATGTTGTGTCCCAAGGTTCCCAAAGTAAAAATTGCTTTCTCTCTTCATTCATTTCTTTTTGTTTGTCTCTGTGTACTGTTGATGCCTCTGCTCACCCAATGATCAGGAAATTTACCCTCATGGCATAAACCTCAAAATTCCCTAATCACATACTCTCCAACTCCGTTACTGCACCCCCCCCTCATCCATAATCTCTCTTATTTTCCCACACCCTGCACTCCATGCCGATATCTCTACTGGTGTCCGCGTTGCTCGTTCTGCTGCTTCATTGAGGTCAGAGCCCTAAGGCCGCTCCACCGGTTGCCGGTGCCCGAAGGCGCCCGACAACCTCGCCTGTAGTGACGCTCCACCGCCTATGCTGACGTGCTGTCCACCGACTGGGAGGCCTCAGAGTCGTCCACAGTTGCTCCATGGTGGTGGCAGGTCGCTGTCCACAGGCTAGGGGGCTAGAGTATCCCCTTGAGCCACTCCTTAGGGTGCCAGTGACGAGTTTGGAGATGTTGAACATTTCTTCATATTATCCTCTTTAGGGGTCCCCATTTTCTTCTTTGGGTCCCAGTACTTAAGACAATCCGGGTTGGCCTCCAATAGCACCCCGGTTGGGTGCAGGCCCCCTCCACTGGGTTGCAGCTCCTGGCCAGGGAGCTGCACCCGCTCCCGGATGCGTAATGTACTGGCGGGTCTCCTCCTTGACGGGATTGTCACGTGACGCCCCCTCTGTACCGCACTAGCCGGTACCCGGGGATACCGGCGACCCCCCTACAGTAACCGGCCCAAGAGGGCTACGGTTACTATAGTGTAGGGGTTAGGGTTGCCACACCGGAACTAGGGCGGTGGCCACCGGTACCTGGGGTACCCCAGGTACCGGCGCTCGGGTGTGGCCCCAAGTACGTAGTACTTGGGGTCCGGTGCTGGGTCCCGGCTTAATGGCCTTCGAGCGCCCGTACAGGCAGGCTTCTCTCACCCCCTGTTGCGCGCTGCCGCGCAACATCTGGTTTCGGAGCCGGGTTCCCGCGAACCCGGCGACCTTTTTCAGCCCCACCCCCCCCTCGCGGTGCGGCCCCTCCCCCTCGGTTGCTGGGCCGCGCCGCCTCCCGTCGATCGCCGGCGTCGCCGCATCCCGGCCATTTTTCGGCCACCCCATCGCCATGTCCGAGGAGGCGACTTCCAGCCAGCCCATCGGCGGCGACGGGGACGATCGGCCGGCACCGGCCGTTTCTGCAGCACTGTCGGCGGGCGTGGTCTCCACGCAGCCGATCGCCACCCCCCTCCCGGCCCATTCGGCGGAGGGGGGCACGATTTTCGAATCGGCTGGAGGGGACATGCCCCCACCTCTTTCCATTACCGGGCGCGTACACCCCCGCCGGTGCGCCCGATCGCTGGGGCACCTGATGCTCTGTCTCGCAGCCCCAATCGGCCCCCCCATCCCGCTGTTTTGGGGCCTCCAACTCTGCCTGATGCCCGTGCCTTGGCGGGCCAGCTCCTCCCTTTCTTGGAGGAGCATCTCCGCCATCTCTTGGCGGGCATGGGCTCTTCCAGCCGGTCTCCCCCCTTGCCGCCTCCTGGCTCGATTGCGGCCACCACCCCACCAGCCTCGATCCCGTTGTTTTCGGTGGCTGGTGTGGGCTCCATCTCCGGGCCAGAAATCGCACTGCCGGCCACCGTAATGGCCACTGTGGGATCCGCCTCTCTGGGCCCCCCTGTCTTGGGCTTGGCGGCATCTTCCGGCCTTGGGGACCCGCTGACTGCCCCGCTTGGCTCCTGGTTGGTTCCTGCTTCGGGATCTCGGGGCGAGGCTTTGGCTGTGCCTCCCCTCGCTGTTAGTCCGCAGGTGACTCCCCCCTCACTCGGATCGGCATCCACCGACGAGCTCTCTCGTCAGGTGATCTTCCTTCAGGGCCAGCTGTCCGCCCTGGAGGCCCACCCTCGCGGCTCCGCTCCTGGCGCCCCCGGCTCCCCTCCCCTGCCGCGGGGGGTTCCGTCCTTGCCTACATTCTCTGGCGATCCCAAGGGCGATCGGTGGGACCAATTCCTGGTCCACTTTGACGCCCACTGCCGCCTGTGCCACCGGGACCACGACGATGCCTACCGCATCAACCTCCTCCCGGTCCTCCTCAAGGGCGCCGCGGCGGCTCACTGGCGCCTTCATCTCCAGGCGAATCCCGCCCCTGCTACTTGGGAGGAGGCCCAAGCTGTGATGCGGTGCGGTCCCTTCGCGCGCCCTCCCACCCTGCTCGGGATCACCCTCCAAATCCAGGAGTTGGCGGCCCGGCCCCCTGCCACCGTATTTGAGTTTCTCACGCGCATGGATACGCTCTTCGGCGAGCGCGGCGCTGCCGGGGCTGCCGTCCCCGAGATCGATCGTATTTTTTGGATTTACAGTGGCCTGCCTGAACCGCTTCGCGCCCGGTTGCTGGCAGACCCTACGGGTCAGGCGTGGGGGGCCCAGTCGCACCAGCAGTTCCGGCAGCTGCTGTGGTCTTTCATTCATCATGACCCTTCTCTGGGCCGAATTGCCAGTCGTTCTGCTCCGCTGCGTTCTTTGTCTGCGGGTGATCGGTCAGGTGATCGTTTTCTGACGGGGCGCAAGCGCCCCTTTGATGGCGCGGGGACTTCCCGTCCTCCCCTTCGCAGCCGCCGTGGTTCCGATTTCCCCCCGGGGGATTCGGCTGATGGGGTTCCACTGGCGGGCCGCCTCCCCCATGCCCTCTGGCTCGCCACCCGCGCCCGGGGACCACATGGCGCTTGCGTTTGGTGCTGGGAGGAGTACACCCAGCCCCGCCGGCGGAGCGACCCGCCTCATTGCACCTTCCAGCGGGACCATCGTCGCCGCCTGCCCCCTCCGGACTGGCTGGTGAGTCTTCCTGCTTTTCCTCACTGGTGCTCTCGGTTATCTGTCCCCCTTGGGCTTGTGGCACCTCTGTTGAGCACGGGCCCGCCTTCTGCCCCTCTCCCGCCTGCTGCCTCCTCGGGCCTCTTTGATCCCCCTCTCTTGCCTTGCTGTTCTGCGACGGATCCTCGGGGGGCGCTTGCTTCTTTGTCGCTTCCCCCGCTGCCTCCCTTGTCCCCTCTTCCGTCCTGTTCCGTACTTCCATCCCCGTCGCTCGGGGGTCCGGTGTCGTCTCCCCCCCTTCTCGATCTTGTGTCGCGTTTGATCCCGCTCTCCTCCGCCGCGGCCATCTCTTCGGGCCCTGTTGGCTCCCCTGCCACCCCGGGATCGGCTCCTGCTTTGGCCTCCCTCTCCCCCTTGGGGGCCGTATCCCCTTTGGGTCATTCGGGTTCTGCCTCCTCGCCTCCCCTCGCGACACTTGTGTCCTCTGTGGCCCCTCCTCCTTGGGCCGGACCATCGGGATCCGATCCCCTGCGTTTCCCTCCCGCCTTGCGCGCTCTGCCTCTCCTTACAGCGCTCGTTCCCGGCGCGCCTCCTGCGGCCGCGGCTCGGCCTTGGCGCTTGCTCCAATCTGATCTGCTCACCCACCGCCGCCCTCGCTCAGGTTGTGCGGCCCGCCCCTCCTCCCCTCCCCCGCGCCCTGTGTCAGCCTCGGCTCCCTCGCCCGGCTCCTCTCCGGCTCGCCGGGATTGGTGGAATCGCGAGGATCGTGCCATCTTGCGCCCTGAATTTGTACGCATCGCTCAGCGGGTGGGCCGGGCTTTCACTCTTGACGCCTGCGCCGATCCCCTTGGCCATAATGCCATGGTCCCGAACTTCTGCTCCCCCACCCGGGATTTCCTTCGGGAGTCTCTGGCGGGCCACCATGTTTGGCTCAATCCCCCGTTCAGCCGCATGGACGAGTTCATTGACCACTACCTGGCCGAGAAGGCACGCTCCCCGCAGGACACCAGTGCCTGTATTCTGGTGCCGGCTTGGCGCAAGGCCGCGCACCCTGGTTTGCGTGGCATGCAGTTGGTGGCTCAATACGAACAAGGGACGCCCTTGTTTACAGCCCCGTGTATGGATGGGTCTCGCACCCCGCTTCCGGGCATCCCGTGGGGGGTAAACGTCTTTTATGACCCCCCTCGCCCCGCCATCTGCTCTGCTCGCCAGACTGATGAGGGCCGCTTGGCCCTTTGCCTCCCGGGTCGCATTGCCGGCGCTCCCGCTCAATGCCTCCTCGACACCGGTGCCCAGGGTACCCATTACCTCTCGCAACAATTTTGCGACCAAAATGGGATTTCTTACACTCCTCTCACTGGCATTGAGGTGCAGGTGGCTTCTGGCCACACTGCTCCCATCGTGGGGGAGACGGTGCTTTCCGTTCAGATCAAGGCCTATCGGGAACGATTGCGTTGTGTCGTCCTTCCCATGACCCCCGGCATTGATCTGATTCTTGGCGATGGCTGGCTCCTCCGCCGTCACGCGACGATCGACTATGGCGCTCGGTCCATCATCTTGCGTGATGACCTTCATGACCGCTTCATCACCCTTCAGATGGCCCCGCCTTCAGCGCCCCCTCGCGTCCCTTCCCCCACCTCTGTCCACTCGGACGCTGCCGACGCTCCGGCCGCTTCGGCCCCCCCGCCCCCCTTGCTGAATTACCTTCAGACCAAGCGGGCTCTGCGCAAACACTGCGCCGCTTTTCTGGCGGTCCTGCGCCCTACCGATCCACTGGATCCGGAGCCCGACGCTCCCGACGCTACGCAGGAGGATCCAATCATTGCCCCTCCTGCCTCCTCTGACCAGGCTGATCCAGTGCGCATTCAGCGCATTTTGGATCGCTTCCCGGAGGTCTTTAAGGATGCCCTACCGGGCCTTCCTCCTTGTCGTCCCGAGGACGTCACTATTCCCTTGGTGGAGGATGCCGCCCCCGTCAACCGGGCTATGTTTCGCTATTCGCGCCCCGAGCTTGAGGAGATGAAAGCCCAGCTCCAATACCTCGTCGAGCGCCAGCTCATTCGCCCCAGCACCAGCCCCTGGGGTTTTCTTGTCCTTTTCGTTCGCAAGGCGAACGGGACGCTCCGCATGTGTGTCGATTACCGGGCCTTGAACAAGTTGACGGTCCATAACCGGTACCCGATCCCTCGGATCGACGACATGTTGAACATGCTCGCTGGGGCCCGCGTCTTTTCCTCCCTGGACTTGATGCAGGGCTATTACCAGGTTCGTATTCAGGATACCGATTGTCCGAAGACGGCCTTCAAGACCCCCTTCGGCAGTTATGAATTCCGGGTCCTCCCGTTCGGCCTCACGAACACCCCTGCGGTCTTTCAATCAATGATGAACCGCATCTTCGGCCCCTATTTAGGGCAGTTCGTCTTGGTTTACCTGGACGATATTCTCATCTTCTCCCGCTCCGCTCAGGAGCATGAGGTCCACCTCACCCAAGTCTTGGAGAAGTTACGCGAGCACCAGCTCATTGCCCGCTTGGAGAAGTGTCGTTTCAACGCCGCCTCCATTCAATACCTGGGGCACATTGTCTCGGCTGATGGCATCCGGGTGAATCCCGCCAAGGTCGCCGCCATGCGTGACTGGCCTCGCCCTCGGACCCCCCGCCAGGTCCGGCAATTCCTTGGGCTTGCCAATTATTTCCGCAAATTCCTTCGCGGTTTTTCCCACATGGTGGGTCCCTTGGTCGCGCTCACCCGGGAGAAGCACACTTTCCATTGGGGTGAGTCCGAACAGACGGCTTTTGACTGGGTCAAGGAGGCCCTGACCTCGGCCCCCTTTCTCCGCATGCCCGTCTTCTCTCAACCTTTCGAGGTTGTCGCGGACGCTTCGGGCTATGCGCTTGGCGCTGCCCTCCTTCAAGATGGGCAACCCATTGCGTTTGAATCCCGCAAACTCGGGAAGGCGGAGGTTAATTACTCCGCCACTGAGCGCGAGCTCCTGGCGGTCGTCCACGCCCTTCGCGTGTGGCGTTGCTTTCTGGAAGGCGCCTCCTTTCGAGTCGTCACGGACCATTGTCCCTTGACATACCTCAAATCCCAGGTTCACCTCAGTTCCCGCCAGGCGCGCTGGTCGGAATTCCTTCAGCAGTTCGACTTTGCCTGGGAATATCGCCCTGGCCGCATCAACTGCGCCGACCCCCTGAGTCGGCACCCCGCTCTTGACCCGACCGACGACCATTCTGCCGGGCCCACTTCGCCCGTGGCCGACACTTCGGCTCCCTCTCATCCGGTTGCCTTCATTGCGGCGTTGTCTCGTCCCTCCCGCACCGGCCAGGGTCTTACCGGTCTCGCTCAGGACTTGGCGGACGCCTGCATGTCCTACGCTGATCTCCAGCGTGATGCCGCTCGCTATCGGTTGGTCCGTCATGGCGGCCTTTGGTACCACGGTGATCAGGTCTTCATCCCTCCCTCAATGCGCTTATGCATCATGGAGGCGGGTCACTGTCCCTCCTATGCCGGTCATTTCGGGGAGACGAAGACGGTCGACTTTATTCACCGTTATTATTACTGGCCCCACAGCCGTCGAGACATCGCGGCGTTTGTGGCAGGGTGTCATACATGCCAGGTCTCCAAGCCTCGGGCCGGTCCCTCCACGGGGGAATTACAACCTCTCCCCATTCCGGATCACGAGTGGGCCAGTGTTTCCATGGACTTAATCGTTCAGCTCCCTCGGACCACTTCTTTCCCTCACTACGACGCCATCGTCGTTTTTGTGGATCGATTGACCAAAATGGTCCACGTCGAGCCCACCCACAGCGCGATTGACGCCGCTGGCCTGGCCGACATTTTTATGGAGCGTGTGCATCGTTACCATGGGATTCCCGAGTCTATCATCTCGGATCGCGGCCCCCAGTTCACTTCGGCCTTCTGGCAGGCCTTATTGGCTCGCCTTGGTGTGCAGCCCCACCTCTCCTCTGCCTATCACCCCCAGACTGATGGCCAGACGGAGCGCACGAATCGCACTTTGGAAGACATGCTCCGGCGGTATATTGGGGCTGCCCATACTGACTGGGATCGCCTCCTCTCTTGCGCTGAGTTCGCCATCAACAATGCGAAACAAGAGAGTACCGGTTACTCCCCATTCTTTCTCAACTATGGGCGTCACCCTCAGACCCCTTTCTCTCAGTCGCTGCCTCTCAAACAGCGCACCTCGCTGCCCCTTCGCAGCAATGGACGCGGCCTCCAGCGTCGGCCCGCCAAGGCTTGGGCTCAAGCCAACTTGCCCCAAATTCCTGGGGTCCCTGCCTTCCTCCAAGATCGGGAATCCGCGTTACGCCGCGCCAAGCAGTGTTTACAGAATGCCCAACAGCGCATGAAACACTGGGCCGATCTTCGACGGAAGGCAGAGTCGTTTCAAGTGGGGGATCTAGTGCTTTTGTCCACCCAGAACCTCCACTTGAAACATCCCGGTACCAGGAAGCTCTTGCCCAAGTGGCTGGGCCCATTCCGGATTCAGACGCGCATCAATCCCGTCGCTTTCCGGCTGGACCTGCCTGTCGCCCTGCGCCGGTTGCACCCAGTTTTCCATGTTTCCTTGCTGCGCCGGTACATCCAGGGCCATTCGGTGTTGCCTCCTCCTCCTCCCCCGGTGCTTTTGGATGAGGAGCTTGAGTATGAGGTCGAGGCCCTCCTCCAGAAGACCATCGTCCGCCGTGGTCGCACCAGTCAGCCCTACTACTTGGTTAAATGGAAGGGCTATGATATGGGTCACAATTCCTGGGAACCTCTCCGCAACCTCACCCATTGTGAGGAGGCGTTGCAGCGCTTCGCACTCCAGGCTCAGCAGGACCCTTCGCTGATTCGTCCGCCCAAGGAGGCCTTTCAGCCGCCGCTTCGGCGCCCTCCGCCATCTTCGCGCTAGCCCTTGGCTGGTCCCCATGCTCCTCTTGAGCCCCCCCGTTTTGTGTCTTATTTTGCAGCCCTCGTCTCCGGCTGGATGAGCCTGCTCCCCCCTTCCCCGCTGTTCACCAGGCGGGGGTACTCACGGGACGCTCGATGGATCACTCGCCTGATTTGGTTGGAGCAGCGGGATCCTTGATCCCCCCCCTGCCTTCGGGGAGTACCTGGGGGACCTTTCTCCCCTTTCTTTTTCTCTTGCCCTTCCCCTCCTGGCCATTCAGGGGTTGCGGCGTGCATTGGGGACTATTGCGACCCCTATAGGGTGCCCGCTTTGTCTCTTCTTGCTTGGTACGGGTTTAGAGGCTGGTGTTGCAGGGTTCTCCACGGATTCTCGGAGGGGGGATGTGCTGGACATGCCACCCCCTCCCTTGTTCCTCACTCCTTGTTACGCCTCTTGCCCATCTTGGGGGGGTGCAATTTCGACTGTACTCCCCTATGTGTGTGTGCCTCGCCTGTCTCGGGCCTTCCCGGGAACCACCTACGCCTTCTTCTGGGTTGCCCGTGGTTGCCTCTATTCGGAGTCCCGCTATACCATGAGCTCCCGGGCCACTACACCCAGCCTTGTCCGACGCATCCTTCTTACCCACCTCCTTTGGGTTCAGCACATCACTGGTGCAAAATGTCATTTCCCCTTTGCGCACCATGCTGTTTCCTTCGCGGCTCCTTCCCGCGCTATCTCGGCTGTTCGTCGCCCCCGCACTCTCTTCGCCCCCCGTCCCTTCGGCGGGCTTCTGGCGCCACCTCCCCCCCGTTCACTGTACCTCCCGCTTCTCGCCTCAGATTGCCCAGTCCTGTCTTCCTCGGACAACCAATCGTCGCGGGGCGCGACTAGGGGGGGGGGGGGGGTGATGTACCGCACTAGCCGGTACCCGGGGATACCGGCGACCCCCTACAGTAACCGGCCCAAGAGGGCTACGGTTACTATAGTGTAGGGGTTAGGGTTGCCACACCGGAACTAGGGCGGTGGCCACCGGTACCTGGGGTACCCCCAGGTACCGGCGCTCGGGTGTGGCCCCAAGTACGTAGTACTTGGGGTCCGGTGCTGGGTCCCGGCTTAATGGCCTTCGAGCGCCCGTACTGGCAGGCTTCTCTCACCCCCTGTTGCGCGCTGCCGCGCAACACACGGGGTCGGGTGTTAGATGCTTGGAATTAGAGGACATTAGGTCGATCGTAGGTGAACGGTGGACGGTGATGTCGGCCTTTGGGCGGCTCAATAGCGCAATGAGCCTTTGGGCTGTGGCGACCCCGTGGGTACGGGAGGCATTCACGACAGCCACGCGTGGGGAAGACAGGTCTGTCACTCACGATCCGAACCCATCGTTACAAATGAAGCGAGTGGTATTTATAGTGCGATGGTGTGACAGTTCATGAGTTGCTGTCTCCAGAATGCCCACTCTGGCCACTTTCACGAGCTGGCCGGGTTCGTGTCCCTTTCACACACCGAATTTCTATTCCCGCCGCCCAGACCAACTATGATCCATTACCGACTAGCCCAGCAGCTACCCGCGTGCACTACCCACTCCCACACTCCCTCACTCCCACACTTCCTCAGCTCCTATTCCCGCCGCCATCCCCAACTATGATCCAATCCCAAAGCCGTCCCCGTTCGTTCACTATAGCCAATTCCCCTTAATTGGCTTCCCTATCATACGTACAGCCCCACTCCCCACAGCACTATCGGTGCAAGTCGCGACGTCCCTGGCACGAGCAAAAATCGATCATCGGCCACTGCCCCCATTCCACTCGATCAGATCATAGACAGATGCTGCCATCCTTTCCATCGCTCAATGGCAAAATGCTCCCCGGCTCTGATGCACCTTCACCTCCGAACCTTCACCTTCTTGGCCGCCTTGTTGGTGGGCGACCGCTGCCCACTCCGTCATCCTTTGGAGCTGCTCCGAATCCAGCTTGACGCTTGATTCCACGCTTTCCGGCCACTGGCGCTCTGGTCTTTGGATCCGCGGTGCACAATTTGACGTGGTGTCCCGCAAAAACCTTCGTGCGTCCTTTTCCCGGCACCTTCACTCCAATCGCTCCTTTGGCGCCTACCCACTTGACGGTGGCAGGTCCAGCCCATCGTGGCGCTAGCTTGTGGGCCCTCTTCTCCACCCAATAAAGCACAGGATCTCCCGGTTGCAGGCTGGTCGTGTCCTTATGCTCCCAAGCACGTGCAACCTCCTGCCGCTGCAACACGTGTTGTTGGCGCAGCTGCTCCAACTTCGCCAATCTCGCAGCATTGTCCCTATCAGTGTTCTCGCCCTCCTCTGGCAGTGATGGTGCTATGTCACACTCAGCCAGCACATTGATTTCCATTGGGCCCCTGGGCAGAACTCCGTACAACAGTTCAGCTGGCGATGCATTGCGTCTCCGCGTGCGGCGCGTGTTGATGGCGAAAAGTGCTCCCACCAACAGATGGTCCCAACAATCTCCTTCGCACATCTTTTTTAATCACACTAATACTTCCTGATTACCCCTTTCGACCCTTCCATGAGATGGGGGGTAATATGCTGCAGACCAGCTGCGTCGAATCCTCCATTTCAAGCATAAAGTCTGAAATGCACCGTGGAAATGCGCTCCGTTATCCGTATGAATTTTCTGCGGAATTCCAAACTTCAAGATGATTTCGTTCACCACGAATTCCACTGTTGCAGCTGCGGTCGCGTTGGGATACGCACGGGCCATCATATAACCCGTCATTCCGTCAATCGCTACGATTATGCAACGGTTTCCAGCTGGCGTCACCGGCATGCCCAATATCCAATCGATCTGGACCCACTCAAACGGCTGCCTCGCAGCCACCGGCACGTGATTCCGTGAAGCCTTCCGAGGCCCATGTTGCGCGCAGCGCATGCACTTATCAACCCAAGCGGTGACATCACCTTTCAAAGTGGGCCACCAGAATGCCCCTTCTAGGCGCTTCATCGTCACCTCTTTCCCGTAGTGGCCCCCAAGTGCAGAATCGTGGGCTTGTCGTAGGGCCTTTGGTACTTCAGCCTCTAGAAGGCAAATCGCGTAGGTGCCACCTGCCATGCGCTTGAGCAGGCGTCCGCCTTCCACCTTAAACTCTTCCGTTGAAAACACTTCCCTCATGATGCCCTGATACCACCCAGAACTCACAAACCGCTGAATCCCGTCAGTGGGGATCGCTGCCATCTCGTCCTCCGGGTCCAAGCCCACTTTCCCTTCGCATTCTCTCATGCACAACTCAGCACATTCAGACTGGTTATCATTCGATTCAATGGACATCTCATCGTCCACTTCCCTGGCCCAGAAATGGAATTCGTCATCATCAATTCTGCAGCATTAGGTACGATTTCCGCCGCATTTCCTGCCCTCATTCTGGACATTCCGTCAGCATTGGAATGTTTCTGCCCTTTGCGCGACTGGAACTCAATATCATATTCTGCAAGTATGCATTTCCAACGTGCACATCTCCCAGTCAGATCACGTTTCCGCAGCAGCCCCAAAATCGGGATGTGATTAGTTCTCACAACTGTGGTTCGGCCTAATATATATGGCCGAAACTTCACCACAGCCACCACCACTGCCAACGCCTCACGTTCAGTCACTGAGTATGCCTGTTCTGCACTCGTCAAAAGGCGTGAGTGATAATACACAGGGTGCTCACTGCCATCCGAAACCTGAGAAAGTACAGCCCCCACCGCATCGTTACTTGCATCGGCGTCCACAATGAAGGGACGATTGCAGTCCGGTTTTGCCAACACCGGTGCATGGGTGAGGGCCGATTTCAGCTCCACAAAGGCCTGCTGGTGTGCATCGTCCCATGTAGGCAGCTCAGCGCCCCGTCGCTCTGGGGTCACCTTGAGCAATTCGGTCAGTGGCTTGGAGATCTGGCCGAAATTCTTGACAAAACGACGGTAGTAACCTGTCATGCCAAGAAAACTTCGCAGCTGCGTTTTTGTGACGGGGATCTCAAAATTCTCCACTTTCTCCACTTTGTCCTTCAGCACCACCATGCCCCTCGCAGAAAGGGTGTGCCCCACGAACTCCAGCTGCTCAAACCCAATAAAGACCTTCTTGGGTTTGAGTTTCAACTTGAACTCCCGGGAGCGGTCCAGAAATGCGCGCAAATCCCGAGTGATGCTGTCCTCCCCCGTGTGTCCAATGCCCCCATCGTCCACAAACGTCCGCGTTCTTTCCAACCCACCATATGCCCTTGCTACCAGGCGGCTATAACGCGGGGGGGCATTTCGAAGCCCAAACGGCAGCACCGTCCATGCATAAATACCGAACGGTGTCAGAAAGGCTGTAAGGGGGATGGATTCCGCATCGAGTCCCACGGAATAATACCCACTGAACCCGTCTACAGTCGTGTAGAGCGGGTACCCGGACAGATCTTCCACGACTTCATCAATCCGGGGGAGGGGGAAGCGGTCGGGGACAGTCGCTTGGTTTAAGGCGACGTACGTACAGCAAAATCGCATGTCACCCCCTTTCTTTGGTGGGAATGTCACAGAGGATAGCCATTCACAATCCTTTTCCCACTTCACTATCAGTCCAGCACTTTCCAAGCTTTCCAGCTACTTCTCCATGAATTCTAGTTCTTTTGGGGCAAATCTCCGCTGAGCACCGCAATACACAGGTGCAGCACCCTCTTTCAGTTGGATGTGAAATGTCATGGCAGGCGTTCGTTCCAAGTCCAAGTACGAGACGGCAAAACAGTCTTTGTACTGCACTAGCAAGTCGCGCACTTCCCTCACCACCGTTGGCGATAACGTGGGGCCAAAATGGATCTCCGCCAGCCACTCATTTTCCAGGTCGTCCATGATGCTGGGGAGGCCTGCCAATCGGGCGGGGGCCGTGCAGTCCTCCTCGAAAAATGTGTCACTGTCACTTTCCAAGTCAAACTGCGCCAAGAGCCCTTGAAGGACGCCATCAGCATCACCCTCATCGCTGCTAGACGTCTCTGTCGTATCACTCGTCAATTCCCTCAATTCACGCACAGGAGCGGCACTGGGCAGGACCTCCAATTGCCGGCCCCGCTGGCGCACGATCACCCTCCCTGAGCCCAGGGCATACGTACGGGCCTTGAAGTCAGCGGTACTCGCGGTGTTACTTAACCAGTCTTGCCCAAGGAGCACGTCGTATGCTCCCTTCGCATCGACGCGCCTTCCCGTCAGTTCCACGACCACCCCTTCCACTGACACCTTAACAGGCCCCCTCAACGCATGTACCGGCTCGCACTGTCCGTTTGCTAACTCGATATGAGGCAGGCGTACCGCTGACGCCCTCAGACCCATCTTATCGGTGCACGCCTTGTCAATCAGCGAGTGAGAGGACCCCGGGTCCAGGATTACGCGCTTGACGCCCCGCCCATTCAAAGTACATCGGGTGTGCACCCCACCCGATTCCTGCGCTACGCGCCCCGCCTCCGTGATCTCACCATCCCCCACTTCCATCGGTTCACCCTTCTCAACGACCTCCTGTTCTGCCTCCTGTACTTTAGCCTTACGCCTTTTGGTGCCGAGTTGGTGCCGAATCGCTAGCACCAACTGCGTGTAGACCTCGCGTTTCGAGATACCGCGCATCATACAGACCGGTATTTTGATCATGTCCCCTACTAAGTCCCGCCAGTCATCCTTCAGTACTGGCTTACGGCGCGGTTTCCTCGGAGCGTCCCCCTTTTCCTTTTGTGCCCATCCGCCATCCGCGCGACAGGGTTACTCTCTCCATCACTCCAAGCGGGCGAGCAACAGCGATCGACCTCCCCCTCTGAATCATCCCCATCAGTGTTTACGAATACGTCAGATTCCCCGTATGCCAGACGCCCATACCTGGCCGGTGCCCGGTCTGCATCCGCGCCTCCGCACGCGCCCCTGGCGCCTCCCACCGGACCGCGCGGCGCGGCGTTCCGCGGGTGAGGACAATCCCACTGCCCATGGCCAAGCTCGCTGCAGTTCCAGCACTTGCGCGCACGCCACCCCGCCGGCGGCGGCCTCCTCGCGTCCGCTCCGCAACGTGCATCGCTGGGCCGCGCCGCGCCTCGCGCCATCCCGCGACCCCCGGCCGGATGCACATCCCCAACCCGTTCGTCGGCATTCGCACCTCCCGTCAATCGGTCCCCCGAGCCGCGCCGGTCGCCGCCCCGCTTGGTTGCGCGCGCTTGCAGCGCCCAATCTCCAATCGCTTGCAAGAGATCCTCCCTCACATCCCCAGTCCCGTGCTTTTCATGGCCGGTATCCAACACCCCCACGTCGCGGGCAGCATTTTCCTTACGCAAGGCTGTTCGCGAAGCATCTTCCAAGCTTTTATATCCAACGAACCGAGCGGCCTCTCGCAGATCAGTGCGCAGACCCCCAACCCACGCCCTATACCACATGCTCTCGGTCGCTTCGGCCGATCGAGACACCAATTCGCGGAACCGGCCAAGGTACTCCTTGACCGATTCTTTCCCACCTTGCCGGAGACTCTTCAGAGAGGCACTGATTCGCTCCTCTAAGTCGTCCTCAGCGAACCGCTCGATGAACTTTTCCTTCACCTCCTCCCATTCCCGCTCTCCGTCCTGCATCCATCAAGCTAAAGACCGCGCCCATCGCGCGGCCTCTCCTTCCACGCAAACTGTCAGCAACGCAATCCGCTGCGCGTCTTCGAAGATGGCGGACGCAACACATACTCCCTCAAAGTGGAGCATCCACCCTTCGGCATCTTCACCTCCCGCCTCCCCAGAAAATGGGCGGGGACGGATCTTCATGGCGCCCTCCTTCGGCGCTCCCCGGCGTGCCGCGTGCTCTCACTCCGCTTCCGCGCCCGTCCCGGTGATGGAACCAAAAACTGTCGGCCTTTGGGCGGCTCAATAGCGCAATGAGCCTTTGGGCTACGGCGACCCCGTGGGTACGGGAGGCATTCACGACAGCCACGCGCGGGGAAGACAGGTCTGTCACTCACGATCCGAACCCATCGTTACAAATGAAGCGAGTGGTATTTATAGTGCGATGGTGTGACAGTTCATGAGTTGCTGTCTCCAGAATGCCCACTCTGGCCACTTTCACGAGCTGGCCGGGTTCGTGTCCCTTTCACACACCGAATTTCTATTCCCGCCGCCCAGACCAACTATGATCCATTACCGACTAGCCCAGCAGCTACCCGCGTGCACTACCCACTCCCACACTCCCTCACTCCCACACTTCCTCAGCTCCTATTCCCGCCGCCATCCCCAACTATGATCCAATCCCAAAGCCGTCCCCGTTCGTTCACTATAGCCAATTCCCCTTAATTGGCTCCCCTATCATACGTACAACCCCACTCCCCACAGTGACTTGGTGCCTGGACGCGCACATTGACTTGTCTTGTCTTGATGTGACCGCGATGGACCCGCGATTGGGCATCACGCATGTGATATGTGCGCGCGCATGCTGTGAATCCGTGTAACATCTTTGGCCCACTCTCTGGCCTCCCGCGAGCCAGCGAACCACCACACCGCTGCGCCGCCACCTCTCGCCGACAGCAGGCCCCGGGGATCGATCCCCGTCGAGCATTGGGCCCACCGCGCGACCAAGGAAGCGACTGCCCCGGATACGCCCACCATACGAGGTGGAGAGCGCCGGCTGACCTCCAACAGCCAAGCCGCAGGGCAGGGCGACCCCCACGACTCCGGAAACCAGCGGCTGCCGACGGGGCCGCAACACCTAACCACGAAAACGCGCACGGCAGGCAGGCAGCTCAAAACGCCATGCCCCACCGTCTGCGCCCCTACCGCGCGGCCCTTCCGGGGCCCTTTGGCGGGCGCCGTACTGTTACTGATTCTGTCAGCCCACGGCGCGAAACCCACCCATGCATCCCTGGTGGACCATGTGACCGAAAAGTAGAGCGCGGTATTGAGCGCCGTGGCGAGGGACCTGCAGCGGCAGTACCAAAATCTGACGGGGCGGATGGGCAAGGGGGCCTGCGGCTGCAGCCACCACATGTGCGGGAACATAGTGCCGCCTGGCGCTCAGTGCTTGGATGCGAAGCAGGAGGACTTCAGGTCGGATGTGGCGCGCACAGTGGACAGGCTGCTTGGGTGCGCAAGGCCTCGCCACTGCGGGCGCAGGAAGGTGAGAATCCGAAGAGTATAGTTTCAGCTGCCTGTTCGTTGGCAGATTTTGGTTTTGAGCTTCCGCTCGCTTTTCTGGGGTTGTGGGGTGGCGTTTTGTGGGTGCTGGAAGCGAAGTGGAGACGGGTTTTGGGTGTGTGGACCGGGCTCCTGCGGCCACAGGCGACCAGGATTCTTCCTGTGTGGACACAGTGGCGTCGCAGCGGTCTCCACAAGGCATTGGCGTGCAGTTTTGGTTCTTGTCCTGGCATGCTGTACCGCACCTCTCCGAAGGTTGGACAGGGTGCGGGGACGATGTTTGGGTGTCCGGCCCCGGTCGCTTGCGGCGGCTAACGGTCGGGATCCCAGGCATGACTGGCGGCCGAGATCCGGGCGGCCGGTTTTGGGCGCGCTGCGTTCGGCGACGTCCGTTGCCTTTCATTGCACACTTTCCATGCCCAACCCTCGCTTCGTCAGAGGGTCTTCTCGTGCCATGCAATTCACATTGGGCATGGACAGGCACACCCTGAGGATTTTTTTCAGTGCCCCCGCTCGAGCACCGTGGCCACCTCTGATCGTCCTGATCGCTTACTTGCCCCAGCGCCGGTCAACGCCGCGGCGTGCCTGGGCGGTTGTCTTCGGCAGGTGAATATGAATAAATGCATGCTGCAAAGATAGTTGACCGGGCTCAAACCTTCTTCAACCCACACGCCGCGTTGATCAGCCTGGGTCCTGCGGTTGTTGCTTGCTTGGCCCCTCTCGGCTGTCGGAAAGCAACGTTGCTAAGTTGGCCTTGGTGGCCTCGAGGGGCCCAAGGGAATTGATCTTGCCATGGCCCTTATTGAAGTCGCGGCCATTCACATTTTCAGGGCCGCTAACTGTTCTGCACTGTGGCCGTTGACTGCGAGGGAGGGTTAATAGTGCATTCCGGGATCAGCTCAACAATTGTATGCTGGGGCAACGAACGTTGGTCAACTGAAGACAAAAAGGAAAACTGAACGTCATCAGCTCACCTGACTTCTGGGTTATGATTATGGGCCTTCTCACTCAGTGTGTAATACCAGCCACTCAAGAGCGAATGGTTTGGCCCCTGCCTGCCAATTTCAACTGCTAAGGCAGCGGCTTTGGCAATTCTTCGTCAAAATAGATGACTCATTCCTTAGAACTTGCATGTGGATGAAGGCCCCGTGTGCCCCTGTAATGTACTGGCCCAGTATGTGCATAAAACCCTGAACCTTGGAACTATCCAGAAGTCAGTTGACTAAGCTGGAGTTTGCGATGTTCTTATCGTGCATTACAAATTCCCTGCCCTCCAACGGCAATGTGATCGTACCTCGACACTGTTGATAATGTTCTTGAGCGTTGCCATTGCCTTGACTGGCCCTATTGTGATCAGCACTGAGAAGTGCAATCAACAGATGCAATTGTTGCCAAACTGCTACACTGTCCCATCCACTTGGGAAGAAAGCAGATTTTGGAGGAAACTTTGCTGGCACAAATGCAAGTATTTGGTAGTAGTAACGGCAATGATTTGGCACTTTGCTTGGTGAAACAACCACAACCTCTTTCAGAAAACCTCATTGTAGTTTCAACACCTGTAGCCATCCTATCCACACCACTACTGCATTCTTAAGACGCCGTAACTATGAGATCATCCAGATTCCAGATCGTGAATCCACATGCAAGAACTTTGTTCGCCTGTGAAACCATAGTCCCGATCCATTATCAAGAATTACTAAACCGAGTGTGACGCTCTCGCCGTTTTGCAGGTGCGCCTCAAACATCCATCGAAAATGGTGTCCACAATCAGCTATTCTGCACTGCGCAGCCGCCAGTTGCAAGACGACCCGGTCAAGGGGGGGTGTTAAGGGGAGAGTGGGGGACCTTGCCAAAATTTCGAATTCCTGGGCTGGGCGGCTCAAAATACTGACAAATACAGTCAGGCTAGGTATTTATGGCGTAAACGTTGAGTGTTTATTCATATTCATGTGTAAAAATAGTGCATACCTTTGGGCATGTAAATATGCGTAAGACTACGTAAAACTTGACTCGTTGTATATAACAACAGTATATGCATACTCAAGGAGTCGGGCAGTGGCAGCCAGGTTCGCTGCAGTGGGTAGAAAACGACTTTTTTTGTTTGGCGACATCTTTGCCCTTGCTGAGGCGAGGTGGTCGCTGTGTTGCGGTACACAAGGGCGTGGATGGATAGCCTTTGTATGTGAATTCATCATGTAACATGGGTGTCCAACAAGGCATAAAAATAGCTATAAAAACAGCCCCATTTGTATTTTTGCGTTTTTGCACATAGAAACGTAAACGTAAAGACCAAGCCTGAATATATTGTACTTAGCCGTTTGCTGCAAAATTTTGGTGTCAGCAAATAAACCCATAGCTGTTCCCCTGGCCTTGCTTTCTACTACAAGCAACAAGTGCGTGATGTAAATGCGGCCATCCAAACATGTCCCAAGCAGATCCATACATTTAGTTCCAGACAGAGAAAGCAGTAAACTGCATGCAGAGGTGCAGCTGATTAGAAAGTGCCTCACAGCAATTGGCAATAAGATAGCAGTTCAGAGAGTTCAAGTAATCTGCTCGCAACGGGCATTTGAAAATGGATTGTCGACTAAGAATAGGTGATAACCCTGAATATTCTCTCAACCACACCGTTTTAAAGCAGCACGACATGTGCACTGCTCAGATTGGAAGAACCAGTTCAATATGAGAATTCCGGGTTTCCACATGCGATTGTGCTCGAGAAGGGGACCTAAACACTGAAGGATTGGCTGAATGCACAGAAACTAACGAGCATGGGGGCAAAGCTTGCAACATATCAGGTTTGCGGGTCCATTCCCTGAGTCACACCTGAACTTGTGTTGCATCACACATGAACCACAGGCGTATAGACCTGGCATGCACTTCATTAAGGCAGTCATCAAAGATGCTTCAACCATCAGCTGCTACAGGGGATCTAAGCCATGTTGCTGTGCAACTGCAGATACTGGAAGGGCTGTGCGAACTCTACAAGAATGGAATTGTACACCGTGATTTGCAGCCAAACAACATCGTGTTTTTCACTGAGGACCAGAGGTGGAAGCTGTGTGGTCTACATCACTGGGCTCATGATGGCGAATCTGGTCCAGTCAAGTACAACTTGCTGTACACGTCGCCAGAGATGTTGGCAGCCCATGTTAGCGGCAATGCAGAGGTGGCATTGGGTACTGCTGCAGACATGTGGTGTTTCGGCACCATTGCATATGAAATTGCAGCAGGTATTTTGCACAGAGGCCTTTCTATCCAGAAATTTTGAGAAATCCAGCATAAAATCAGGGTCTTGGATCTTGCCCAGTGGATTGTTAGCATCGGTCGTGTTCGTCACACTATGGCATTTTATATCAATGCATCATTTTTGTGCAAATCCGATTTTCATATTGCCAATCAAGTATGTCAAAACGTGGGCACTGGCTATGGATCACCTGGTCTTCAGGGTGCCAGGGTAGCAGCAAATGGATGCACTGGAGCAGGTGGAGAGCGACCATTTCTTTGATAACGCGGTCATGCTTTGCAAAGGTGAGTTTGATGGGGTGCCATTGGTGGTTAAGGCGGTGGCCAAGGAGACAAATGGCTGGTGGCACTATGAGGCATGCTTCAATGCGAATATGCATGGAGATGCATACATTGCATGAAAACATGCATATGTGTGCGTGGCCATTCATTTATTGTAACTGCCCAGAATTATTTGAAAGAATATATTATGGTGTGGACATCGATGATAATCTAAGTTGCCACAAGATTTTATCGACTTTCGGATAATGTATTCTTCTGAGATTGCGTTTTCATGCATCTACGAAGTCTGTTGTGCACCAACAGATGTCAGAATAAATGTGTATACTATCGATACATCAGTAAATCGAGCGCCAAGTTATCCGCTCGATTACCAACCCTCACATCAAGCTGAGGAAATATCCGAGTAAAATTGAGAATTGGATGGTAGACGCAAGAAAAGAAAGATGCTGATCAATGGGCACAGCTTTAAATGCTGTTTCTGATGCTGTAAATGCAATGCCAATCTCACACCTGGGCATTCGAAGCATATTTCTGGGCGTTGAAAATGGTTGGGTGTGGCCAGGGACAGGAATGTTTGGACACGACACCATACAGTCAGTGATACACCGTACGATTCTGGAATTCTCCATAGTGCCGGTCTTGGGTGCTATTGACGACATTTACCTTCGCCGATTGATGTTCAAGACAGTCAAACGCATTCCAAGTACCAGGCGGACGGCATCGCAAGCTCTTGCAGAAGAGGAGGTTTGCAAACGTCCTGATTTTGGCCAGTGACACCTGCAAGTTGTGAAACGCTTTTTTCATTTACGCTGTGCTCTTCTCATGCCCTTCTCATGGAAGCACTATAATTTGTTTCTGAAGTACATCTGCTTGCCATGTGTATCTGCTTCAAACACTGTTTGATGTTGCGAAATCTCTGTCTTCATTTGTTTCATTTTTTGCACATTCTAAACTCAAAGTGTGGCTCATTCCAAGAGTGTGACAGTTGTAAGAATTCATATGCCTTCTGATGTTGTATAGTGTAATGGAAGTCAGGTGCATAATATATCTTGGCTGAAATTCAAATCAAAATATGCCAGATGGAATTTAGAATGCTGCATTAAAAGTTCATATTATCATTATACGTAGGATTCATGGGGTTCACATACCACTGCATATATGCAATTACCATGGCCTGTTTAACTATCACTTTTCATTTCCTACTTTTATACCAACGGAAAGTTCTTTGAAGTAGTGGTGGTGGTGCCGGCAACGGCAATATGCAGCATGCCACAAAGGTGAGCAACGCAATGTCCAACAGTGATTGCCAAATTATAAATTGTATCCAGTCATGTGTTACCTACATTTCGAAGCAATGGTATATTCTGACAGGGTATTGTTTGTGTCAAATCAATATAAATTTCGATGCCTTGAAAATTTTCAGTTTGATGTACAGGAACGAAGCCATGCCCGCCGCAATTTACACCGGTGTTGTTCATGGTGGTAAGGACGGCCACTTTTGTGTACTATACAGGGCTAAAAACTAACCGATTTTACCATTCGTGTAAAATCGTGTCCCGAAGAGTCCGATCTTTACCCTACTTTTACATGATTTCACACGAATTTACACTGTGTAAAACGATTGAATTTGTACCAATATTGATTTGTGTGTATCACTCTAGGACGGCCTGCCATACAATCGATGGATACAATCTCTGAATGAACAGATCAGGAAGATGGCTGACATGTTCACGTTGGAGAGTGAAGGGTCTGAGCACCTGAGGAAGGCACTGATGCAGGCGAGAAGACTGGTGAAGAAGCATGAGCTGCCATTTGATATCAGTACTTTCTACACAAGCAAGCAAGGGATGCTGTGAAGAGGATATGCGAGCTTCTGACAGATACAATTCGAGAATATCTTATCAAAAGGAGACATTCTCACATCATACTCTCTTCAAATTGAGTCCAACATACCACATGAGGTAGTCGACAAGGACAGGGAGCATATATGCAACAAGCTTTCGCTGATTTTGAAAGGCAAAAAATGCAGTGGCATGGACAAGAGCACATTCCTGAATTGGAAAGATGATAGACATGGACATGAGAATGCGACCAGGCATCTGCAAGTGGGCGACAACCAAATTCGCCTTGTTGGGAAACGAGGTCAAGGTGGCGAGGGGCATGTGTATGAAGCAGAGTACCAGCATGGGTCAGTGGCCGTGAAGAAGCCGGCATATTCAATGGATCAAATGCCAATTGAAGATATGGCAGAGTTCCTCAAAGAGGCTTGCATCTCTGAACAACCTACACATTGTGAAGCTGTATTCAATCACTGTTTCAGGATGGATTATCATGGAACTGGCTGACAAGGACCTGCATTCGATTTGCCAGGAAGAGAAGAATATGAGCTGGCCTACACGGCTGAACTTTATCCAGCAGGCCGCCCTTGGACTGCACTACATTCACCCATTGGATGTTCCTCTTGTCCACTGCGATGACAAAACCTCCAACTTCCTGATATTTGGATCACATTTGGAGAGCAGTGTTGCAAAGCTTGCAGATTTTGTCCTGGCCACTGTTGCCACAGAAACAAGGACCCAGAATGTTAGAGGACCTGAAGATACATTGGAATGGATGGCTCCTGAGTTTTGTGATGGTGAGGTGGCTACCCTGGCATCAGACATCTTCAGCCTCGGCGTTGTCATGTATGAAGTCATAACAGGCAAGCACCCGTACATTGCAAGTGGCATGGATCCAACAACTTCTCAATCTGTGGTCCTGAAAATGAAAATGGAGGAAAGGGAGCCTTGTGCCGTGAGCAGAAAGGACTCCCCAGAGGAGATGCATGCTTTATTGAAGCAGTGCTGTCAACTGGATCCCAAGCAGAGACCTACCATGCAAGAAGTGTCCAAAGCATTGCCAAATTTGACAATCTTTAAACATGCCCAAATTTTGGGTAGACAAGGTGAGAAGTAGGGCTACATCTATCAGATGAAGATTCAGGTCTTGCTTGCAAGACATGCATTTCACATGCGGTCTGAAATTTCTATATGGCATTCGCACCAGTTTTTGCACTGGCAAAGGTGATTCAGCCTTCATTGTACTTTCAAATATCACCTCACCTTGTTGCAGCTCATGTTGCAATTGTCACACGTCCAAGATTAATTCTAAATGTGCAATTTGGGAAGAGATTTTGAAATTTATTGCAAGGATTCATGAAGCCACAGGGGATGGCTTCTCCATGTTTGTCATTGTCATCACATGAAGTGGAGCGCCGTGGCCACCGTCATCAAATTAAGCACTGTCTGTTTCTATGGTTTAGGGTCTCTCATTGCAGGAGCTTCACACCATCATTGCTGATGCCGTGCAGGAGGTCGTCAATGTGGGGTACAATGGCAACATGCTGCTCTTCTTGTATGGGCAGATGGCCAAAGTACAAGAGGCAACGGTCACCAACCTCACAAGCCACAAAACAACAGAGAGCTTGTGCAACGCATTTGACAGATTTAAAATGCGTTTGGAGCTGGGGGGAAAGCTCACCAGGCAGCACACACAGCTTTTCAAGTTGCAGCTGCTCTATTCCGTAGATGAGGCAATGGACCTTGTACAAATGATCTGCTCGACCCTTCGACGTTCCGCTTGCAGCTTGAAGCTCAAAATGGACAAGAAAATCGTTGACAAACCTCCGAGAAATGCTGTGGACAAGGACAGGGACACCATGGACACCATTCCGAAGTTTGTTTATGGGGAACCAGACTGCAGCATTCATCATCATTGCCGACAGCAGTGGTATGATGCAAGGCTTGCACACAAGGAGGTGCTTCAGAAAGTGCAGCTGGTTGGTGATGATCAGCTTTCGGTGCAGAGCGATCAGATTCTGAGCAGGGATGACACAAGCGTGTTGTACAAGTCTTTGTGGGAAGAGCACCATGCACTTGTCCGGATGCAGGTGGTTGCCCACGGAAAGACACCCAGCCAGGAGACGTTTGGCCGAGTGTCTGCAGCTGCACATCTTATTCTGGGCAAGAAGCATCCGCACATTGGATGCATTCTCGCCATCAGTAAGTCTGGCTCAATGGTGATGGAAGGAGGATGCAAGAGCTTGGCTATGTGGTACCAGGAATATGATAGGGACATCTCCTGGAAACTCAAGACTGAAGTATTGCTGCAAGCTGGGACGGCTCTTGAATGCTTGCATGGTGGCCAGATTCCATTGATGCACTGTGATATCACATCCAAGCACTTTGCTGTTGTGGATGACATCAAGGACCACTGCCCCGTTGTGGAGCTCACCGGTTTCAGTCCTTTGGTCATCCAGAGAGCAGATGCACAAAACTGGGCGAGGGAATGCCCAAGGCGAAGCAAATACTCTGCCCCAGAGCTGTACAAAGGGGGAGCATGCACTTTAATGAGCGACGTGTACAGCTTCGGGGTGGTCCTGTGTGAGGTTGCTGCCCAGGCAGAACCGTGCGAGGGTGGAACTATATTCCGGAGTTCAATTGGGCAGAAGTTGCCTTGCCAGCTTCCTGAGGACTGTCCAGCAGATTTTCTGCAGCTTGTGCAGGCCTGCCTGTCGACTGAGCCCTCAAGGAGGCCGTCCATGCATGCGGTCAACCAAACACTGGCTGCGATTCTGTCTGACAGAGCTCCGCAAGCTGGTAGTTCATAGAAATGTTTCAAAGTGCCATCCATCAGATCCTTGGCATTTGCAGTTTTGCATTTTAGCAGATGGTGAGAATGGGTCTTGCACTCCAAGAATTGTCCTGGGGTTGTTGTTTGGATCCAGATGACCATCCAAAGACAATGGAATAGATGTGAATTAATGAGGGGGTCTTGATCGCAGCAGCAACTACTTTTTCCTGCAGATTTTGTTTGTGCATTTTGAGGACTTGGAAATTGCTTATGGGGTACTTGGGAAGTGAAGGCTGAGAATGGCAATGTTGAATGCCAACTCAAGCATGGTTGCAATGTCAGCTGATGAGATACTGTTCTCCATTTCAACAGGCTTATATTGTGCACAACAGCATCAGGCAAACTTTTAGAAGGTCGAGCTACATGTCCACGTAAGGCAGTCCAGGTGCTTTTCGTTTGTTTTGGGAGCAAGTTCAATGCCATTGGGAGCAAGGGCTTGTGGGCTAAGTGCTTATGCGCGCAACCATTTGTAACTTTTCTGCTGCTGCCAAAGCGAAGATCGAAATACGCAAGCTCCCAATATGGAGACGGTGGTGGGAACGGGGATGGGTAAGAGTTGGGCAGTGGGGCTTTAGGGTTTGGGGCATGTATGTACAGGGTCTCCGTTCCTGCCTCATCTCCGTACTCATGGTCCGCATCGGGAACACCCTCGAACAGTGGAGGTGGGTTGCCCAGCCTCCCAATCGCGGATCCGCCTACTTGTTTTCGTATCACATTCCTTATTCCGATCTATATCGGGAACTGTATGAAACATGGTGGCAATTTCAACCAGCGCTTACTCATGCACTCGCAACCGGCAACCAGGACAAACGGCGCATCAGCGCGACCCTCCAGTAACAATACCGACTCATCGGCGGTCGATCATCTCGGGGCTGGTGGGGTTCAGTGACAATTTGGCCAAGTGACGTCCTGGCCAATATGTCGCAACTGTGGCGATTTTCTAAGTACCCCTACTGAGATGACCGGTTTGAGGTTGTGTATTATTAGTTATTTGATTGGTTGATCTGATCTGCTGCAACCTTGTTTGCGTTGCTGAGCACAGCCTGGAATTCGTGAGTTAAAGGCGTATTTATTGTCCTGTTCCGTTGCATTGTCCAGGAGTCCACCTGGAGAGAGCCGCCATTGCTGCAAGACCCAATGTACGACCCCCTGATGTGTGACTAACCCCGCACGGAGCCCTGAGCCGGGAATGGAGAACTGAGCCGGGAATGGAGCCCTGAGCTGGGAATGGAGCCGTGAGCCGGAAATGGAGAGCTGAGCCGGGGATTCATCATCAGTGAGCTATTTTAGTTGTGCACGATCGTTTTGATGGAGTGTCAAGGCGGGTATTACCAACATCATCATGTTTTACTGATTGGGTTGATTTGAGTACTGGATCATTATGTAGGGACGCACTTGGGACTGGGTGTGATTGCATGGGACTGGAATCGCTTGCTGGGGACTGAATTGAGCCGGTTGTATGGAGTTTATGATGGGTTGTACCAGGCTGGGGACTGGTGTTGGAGAACTTGAGATGTTTGGGGACAAGATCAGGGGGTTTTGTACAGGGGACTGCAGCTTTGGAGGCTTCTCGAACGGTGGCTAGGACTGGGGACTGGGACACCCTTTTGGGGGTATAAATACGCACAGAACATTCTTGTAATGCTAACTCTTTCTGGGCCCACCATCGCTGCTGTGCTTGTGACTCTGATTCCGGACTGTCCGCGGACAGTGTGTGTGTGTGTCTGTGCCGCATCCCGTTTCGCCTGCGGGGAAGGAGGCGACCGCGGTGTTTCCCAACAAATTGGGACCGCATTTGGTGCCCACCAGCACGTTGTGAAGGCTGGTCCGGCAATTACGGCTCTGCAGCAGGACAGGCCTGGTCTGCATCCGTTTGGCGGCTAAGGTACGTGGGTTGCCGCCACAC